>VDFB02248659.1:0-17917 GCA_007258455.2 Sequoia sempervirens | reverse complement strand
CCCTTGTTCCAGAATTTCTTGAAAATTTCCATATTGAAGCTATTTTAGCCTTTGTTGAGTTTTGAAGTTCTTTAAGCATGTCGACTTCACGTTAAAAGTCACCGACAAAGTACGGTTTAATCTCATTGATTACAAGGTGAAATCGAGTCCTTACACATAATTTCCACCAAGACTTGATCGGACCCTAAATCATGTTTATCGATGGTCAATCCCGGCGGTTTAAAGAAAGGTGTTAGCAACAATTCGATGAGGAATCTTGAGCGTTCTGGGTTGCTGGCAGCGGCATCCATTCCTGTTTCTATCTTCGATCTTGAGTTTGTACTTGCTTGCATTAAGCATTATGACTCGTCTTCACGACAGATCAGATCGGTTGATGGAAGAGTGGTTTGCAGTCTCAAGCCGAAGGACATAGAAAGATGTTTTGCTATTTCTCCTCGCTCAGATAACTTTACTGTTGATCTTGAAGCTTGTGAGAAGATATGGGACGCTGATCATCAACGTTCACAGAGAAAGGTTGCTCAGAAATGGTTGACAATTCAGAAAACTAACTTGCCTAAGAAGGTTGGTCGTGGTGAATTTAAAGGAGAAGTTGCTGTTTTGATCACCTTACTCAATCGAGTTACCAGCCAGTCAGATGCTAACACTTTCCGTTCATGGATGTTCTACCTGATTACCAGAATCCTTGATGGCACAGAGTGTTTTGACTGGGCTATGTTAATTAGTGATTGCTTACATCAGCAGATTTCTAACTTTCTCAAGCATCACGAGTTTCATATGATATCTTATTTGGTCTACTTGGTGGCATTTCAAGGTAGTTTCAGACTTCTTAAAACCAATGGTACTCTCGGTGTTCAGCATATTCATGAATATTATCCACAGCTAGAGGTTTCTCAGTCTGAGCAGGACTTCCGAGTGGTGAATGATCACTTTGCCATGAGAACCGTGAGGGATCTTGATGATGAGATGCACATTCGTATTTCAGCCGAGGCCAAATCAGTAATGGAGACTTGGGCAGATTGGTTCATACAGTTTCCTACTTTCACGTACCTCCGAGTTTATGGTTATGTTGGAGAGCCTCTGATGTTGCCGAGATATCCGTCAGACAAGATTGTCTTTATGGAGTTCCTCAGGCAAATGCAACACGTTCACTTCTTTCTTCGTAGTCGTCATAAGGCTGCGGCAAATTTTCCATTCTCATTGGGAATTTTCACATGTGATGCAGCAACAGATGCCAGGCGTATGTCCACTGAGATAGAAAGGTTCAAATTCAAGCCTTATACTGAGAGGCGTTCCTATGATCCTCTTGGACATTATGCAAATCGGTTAGAGCGAGGGATTGCACATGCGCCAGCACTTGAAGATTTCTGGGCAAATTGTGAAGATGAATTCGAAGTTCATCGTCGTCACTATTGTAGACTCACTGTTGGACAGCTCTCTGATTACTTGTCAGAAGATGTTGATGGTTTGTCGGATGATGATGGAGAAGTTCTTCTCAATTCTTATGTTAAAGATCAAGTTGCTAGGCAGCCACTTCGCTCACCTGATTGGTATGCTAAAGAGAATACTTCTATTGAAGAGGTTTCCAGATCAGTTATCAAGATTAGTAAGTTGTTCTTGGAGAGCAAACGAACTCGGAAGTCAGTTCCTGTAGCAGAGCCGCCAAAGGATTTCTCGTCATTGCCTTCTACTTCTAGAGCAAAACCCAGAGTTAAAGCCATTATAATACCTCCGGAAGGAGTTAGACTCAGTGGAAACACAGGGAAAAGAGCTACTGGTAAAAGGAAGCAGAAACAAATTGGGAATATTCCTGAGATTCCAGTAGAGACAGTTATTCAAACTGAGCCTCACGTTTCACTTCCTAGTTCACCTCACGTTCCGCCTATTGATATAGATTCTGAGCCTGAGCCACAAATTCAAGCACGATCGGAGACAACTGAAACACCACAGGTTGATACATCAGGGACAGTTTCTCCACGAATTGAAAATATTGTTCAGTCTTGTTGGCTCGAAAAGTCTTTGGGAAGACAAAGGCGTGAACCGTCATACAACCTTGATTTGTCAGAGGTTGGTGAGCCCTATCAGAGGAAATCAAACAAGAAGATTAAGAAGCAAGTGCACATCGAAAAGACCCCTGAATCAGAGATTGTGATAGAAGTTGCAGTGCCTCCAGAAGGTAAAAGCTTGGATGAGGTCGAAGTGGGTGACTTTACATTCACTAAGGCAAATATTGGCAGGACCACACGAGAGACAGATGTATCTCTTCTTAAGATTGTTACCAATAATCTTGAAGAGCGTATCACGAAGGATGGAGAAGATAAGGCTTTACTCAAAATTGAAGTTAGTCAACTTCGTCAATACATTTCTGATCTTGTTCATGGGAATCCAAATAGAGCACCGGTTCTTCCTCAGCACACACCTGCAGAGAAACGAAAATTGGATCAGTTGATCAGTCATGGCAGACTTTTGGATGATTGGATTGACAGTTTAGTTGCTGCTGGTAAAACTCTTCTTGCAGATTTATATCAGTTGAGGAGTGAGGCACACAAACTCCGTCAGGGTATTCAGTTGCTGGATATTGCAATTGCAGAGAGCTTGGCAAAGGATCGCGTTCTTGTATCTCAGTTATCAGTTGCATGCGATGCTTTGGAGGAGATCGAAGATCAAGAGAAAGTCTTCACTTGGAAAGAGCAGCACCTTCTCAGAACAGAAATATGTGAGAAAATCTCTTCCAAGTTATTTTCACTGAAGGATGACGCAGTTGGAGTGCTTGCACTTGTCAGTGGCTTCGTTGTTCAGATCCCGTGTCATTATCTTCTCGAAGATGGCACGTATGTTGAGTTGGAAAAAGTTCAAGCGGAATTCGAGAAGCTGATTTTTGACAGCCTTGAAGGTGAACCTAGGGCGTCAAAATTAGAAAATGTTTCAGTGATTGCAGCCAGTTTGAGAAAGGCGACTGAAGAATGCAAAGATGGTGTGCACACAATTACTGAAAGTGGCAGAGAACTAAAGAAGCAGACTGTTATTTTTAGCAGCATCAAAGTGCCAGATGACAGGGAGATCGATGAGTTCTTGATCGAAGTGTTAGACCGAGTTGACATGGAGTGATCTGTCAGTTAGAACGTGCAGTTAATTTCTAGGGTTGAGTCCTGAGCAGCAGTTAACTTGACTTCCAGTCTTCAGTTCACTTGCTGACTTAACACATACTTATCTCATCCTCGGAGTTATCAACACAGGAGTTAGGGTTTCTAGTTAACTGAAGGTAGTGGCCAGTTAACTTTGCTTTAAATAAGGACGTGCATGCTTGCACATTGTCCAATTAGGTTATTTGTACCAGTTAAGCGATGGTATTTCAGAGTTAAGCGTATAGTTTCACTTCATTAGAGGTTCGGCGCGCAGCTTACGCCATTGCAGAAACATGAGTGAACTCAAGGTGATTTTAGGGTTACCTACACCTTGATGCCATGATCAAGGCATGTTTTAAATAACTTTTGCTTGAGAGAGAAATATATGCTGCGCCTACCTTGCCCTCAATAGTGCTCTTTTTGGTATTTGTTCATGTGTCTTCATTATTGCAATTGATTGTTATGCCACATAGGGTTTCGAAAGATTGTAATGCTGGATTCTTCCATAGTTTAGAGAAATCTGTTTTGTGAATCTTTTATTGTTATGATCGAACGTTATGCCACACAGGGTTTCGTAAGATTGTCATGATAAAACCGTTTTGTGAAGTGTTCACTATGCTGATCGAGTGTTATGCCACACAGGGTTTCATAAAGTTTTCATGGTGAATCTTCTCTTAGATTAGGAAAATCTGTTTTGTGAATCTTTTGTCATTACGATTGAGTGTTATGCCACATAGGGTTTCACAAAGATTTTGATGATAAAAGCTGTTTGTGAGTCTTTACTATACTGATTGAGTGTTATGCCACATAGGGTTTCATAAGATTATCATAGCAAATTCTCAAATCTGTTTTGTGCTTAATAAACTTGTTCAGATTGAGATGATAGTTGCGCCACCTTGCCTTCAAGTAGAGAATCTGAATGCCTTTATCGTCCGATAGTCATAACCTTGCTCCGTTTCCTCTTGCTCTGTTTTCCTGGGGAGATTGGATAGATATAAGTTGTAGTTTAGTTGATTTGCGAAACCAGAGAAAACTCAGCTGCAACGTGTAAGTTCTTTCAAGAAAGCCTTGTGCCTCTAGCAGCTGAAACAAAAAGACAGGACATAGTTTTAGCTTATTTTCCTTTGCAGTGCATTTGTCAAAGCATAGCAGGAGCTTCCCTCGTTGAAGGCATGTTGAAGTAGTGTTGCGCTAGGCTGTTCATAACAACTTCTACTCGAGGAGGGTGTTAGTTGTTAAGCTAACACATATGCTCTGAGCATATCATGCATGCGCGTGCATAAATATTGATATGTCTATACATTTACATATGTGTACACAGTGTATACATGTGTATACGTACCCATTCGACCTTTATCACATACCTTCTATTTCGTTCATTCACAGGGAGTCACAGTATAGTCAGACTGGCATTTAATCAATCACGTCATATAAAGCATAAGGAAGTAAATCAAACTTCTAAGCCTATGGATGACTTTTCTAGACTAACTTACCTGACCTGTTTCCCTATGTACCGTTTCACAATGTGTGTGCATGCTCAACTGATTAACTTTACCGGTTAAACGACCAATACCCCTCTCCCAAGTGATATTTCCCCTCTGCCTAGAGGACTGGTTCTCATTCCTGCATTCACAATAGTAAACTCACGGCAGTCAATTGCTCACAAAATTAGCAATACATATAAATTTCACAAGATATAAAAACATCACATATAAATCTCATTATGCACCTATTTCATCATGATTAACATCAAAAGAACAACATAAGCATGAGATGATCAAAAACTCATATAGATAACAATGTGATTCACATCTTTATTTATTCATAAAATTGTCTTTACAAAAACATTATACTTGGTAAAACAATAGCCTGGCCAGCTATACCGTGGGATGTAACAAAGGAAACAGAGTTTTCACTTAACTTTGCATAGGGTGCAGTTTCTGGTGGCCAGCGGGTTATTATGAAATAGTTTCAAAGGTTGCTTGTGATCTCCTTATGAGGAACCTTCAAAGGTTATACCTGTGGTATCTCATAGCCGAACAAGGATATAAAATGAAAATAATGAAGATGGTAGAAAGAGTAGATAACAAATCAATAATATTTTTTCTGAATAAGAGGAAGAGCAGAAGCTGAGGAGTAAATTTGACTATTTTGAGAATATGTAGTAGAGCAGATTTAAAAGGGCAGAGAAGTATGAAAAATATTTCAGACTGGTATTAAAGAATATATACAGCCCATGTATGTAGATGAATACAGATATGCATGAAGAATATGTGTGAAAATTAAGAGCAGATTTGTGAGGAAAACATTGATATATTAGTGATCAAATTTAAGGAAGACATCGACCAAGTTGGATCAGATTTGTGACCAGATCTGGAAGGAATATTGTGCATGACTATAATCAGATTTGTGAAAGAAGGTTATTGTGTGGATTGTGATCAGATTTGGAAGAAGGAAATTGTGTGAGTTGTAATCAGATTTGTGAGAAGAAGATACTGGGAAAAAGCATACTATATCAGCCATTGAAGGATGGAGCCTCTTGCTGGGTTGGAGCTCAATTTGTGTGGAGGTTGGAGCCTCCCATACGTTGGTGCCTAAAATTCTGTCAAGTGGAGATTGGTGTCTCCTGTGAGTTGGTGCCCACTATTTGTATGTGAAGTCGGTTGGAGCCTATAAAAAGAGAAGAAGATCAATAAGATATATATAAGCAATATTTTGCTGTGGTTTTCTCCCACAAGGGTTTCCACATAAAATCATGTGTTGTCTCTATGCTCTAAATTGCTATATCTTACTTGAGTGTTTTTTTGTGATTGGTTAAGTTTTGAAAAGTAAAAAATTGTTAGATACTGAATCACCCCCCCTCTCAGTATAATCGGGTGCTCATCACATGTGCAACCTCGTTACCTCAACCTTCTCAGTGAGGGTTATAGCCTCACAACCTTTGGCTGTCACGCCAGTTTCAAGGAGGCCGTCTCCCCTCTGAAGGCAGCGTCACCGAACCGAGCGCTGCGTCTCCGACACCGCACGCGCACCCGGAGACTCCATTTCGCGTATGGAGACTTTCAAGACGTTTCCCGCCGTCTCCCACGTCTCCGAAACCTAAAAATGCCGTCTCCCGCAAGGTCTCCCGCGTCTCCCGTCAGAAATCACGCGTTTAAGGCACAAAAAGTTAATATTTTTTAAAAATAGTGAATACTTATACTGGCGACGACACTTTAGCAGGCGACTGAGGAAGAGGGCGACGAGAAGCATTGAAAATTCAAAGAATCAAAATCCGAAATCGTCATTGCGTCTAAGAGTCTGGTATGTTTAGGTTTTCCGTTTTTTTTTAATTTAATCCTCTGCACTAATCTTTATCTTAAAAAAACCCACCAATTCAAAACTTAATACTGTCTATTCTGTATACTCTAGCATACGATTGCCGACGCAATATTGAATAATGGGAATAGAAGCTATCAAAAACAAATACAAAAAAATTCATGTTATACCTACACCCTCGTCTTAATCTGGTATTATGTAGGTATTATGTTATATATAAAGACATAAGTTGATATTAATCTGGTATAGTAAAAAATTATTTGATTGGATGCATATAAATTCCATTTACAGAAACATTAGTATATATTTTGTTTGACTGATATCATATATTATTTTAGGTTGAAGTAAAAAGTAAAAAGTTAAAATTCAAACAGTCAAAAAGTTCAATGTCATTATATTTTCAGATTTTCTATATATTATTAATTTTTATATTAAAAAAAAATTGGCGTCTCCAAGTACTACCCCCGTCTCCTATTTTCAAAAAAATGTCGTACCGGTACCAGTACCAGTCTCCCGTACCAGTACCAGTACCAGTCTTGCGGCAACTATGCTTTTATCCCTAGTCTTAAAGTTTTTTGCACAAATGACATAATCATACTCTACTGCCCCATGATCTTTTGTCCTTTTTTTGTTTGTGTGTTGCACATTGTAAGAGAGCTTTTTTGGGGTTAAATTGGTCTTTTGCACCTAGAACATGTCCACTTGTGCCCAGCACACCACCAATCGATCATGAGAAAAAATAACACCTCAAAGCATACACAAACTCCACCACAACACGCTGGAAGAAGAATATATCAGTTTGGAAACTGATATCAAACTTGTGCAAGTTTGATATGATTGAGCTGAAAATAAGTATCAAGCTTTTGAACCCAAGCTCTAGCAATGGTCTTCCCAAAACCATCGAAATAAGGAATTGATAACTTACCCATCTTTCTTTGCAATTCATTGTTATGTTGCCTACCGCCTCCATCTCTATGGGGTCTATGCCTTTGCCTAAACTCCAAAAAATCTCGAAATGACATTTCAACCTATAAATTTGCACCTAATGCCCTCCAATCTCTCATGGCTTGAGATGCATTTCCTATTTAGTAGGTTCATTATTCACTTTTGCAGGGTTATGTCTTCAAATGAAATTTGGCATGGAGGGTCTAGAATTAATTGAGCCACCAAAGGTCCTGGTATGATCAGCTTTATTATATATTGTGGATCTTTCAACCCCATTGTTAGCAATTGTCCCAGCATTAGCTTTGTTTCCCATCATTTGTGCAAACATTTGAGCAATTTGCTCTTGTGATTGTGACATCTGTTGTTGAGACTGTGTCATAAGTTGCATAATTTGATGCTGTGCCTTTGCAAGATCATTCATCATGTTTTCCAAACTAGAGGGTTCTATCCTCCTTTCACTCATTTCAAATATATCCAACTCTTCTTCATGTTCACTCTCTGGTTGTGTTTCTAAATTCGGATTAGACCTGTTTCTTCTCAATTAATAATGATGAGTGTTAGGACACATCACTCACCCAACATGCTGCAAGAAAACTAGTGTGCTCTAATACCACTATAAAAGCCCTTACTGCTTTCACCAGTTTTTTTGCATTTCTTCTCAAAAGTATTATGTCAAACAATTCTCATACAAAAGTATATGATGTCCCTTGAATTTGTTCTCTGTTAATAATTTTTTCTAGATATCAGGGGAATGCCATTTTTAACAAACATTTGTCTTACATGCTAAAGTGGCAATTTAACAAACATATGATATGCATCTGAATGAACTACATTAAAAGGAGAACTTTGCAGATTTTTGGACTGTAACTAAAAACCGTGAATAAAGGTTATTAATGTCTAACCTCCTTGTGCATAATTTACTTATTTTTGGGTCTCTTGTAGCACAAAACATAGAACAGAACTGTAGAACTACTAACAACACTATCAGCACCTTAATTTGGTTTGTTGTCTATAATGTCCCCTTCCTAGGCAGTTCAGATGATTGAGGGGTTAGCCTATCATTTTGACCCTCGTAGGTTGACAGTTGTGATTAGAGGGTCTTCCATTGTAGTTATCCAGAGTTTGGGGACATTACTCCACAGTTTGTTTCAGGTTTGGGCCTTTGCAGATGCTTACAGAGTGTTATTTAGGCACTTACTATTTATAGTAAGTCATGTCATCAGGGTTTACTATTTTTGGCAGGGCATCTGGCTCAATTGGCTATCTCAGTTTCGACCCAGTATCTCAATTTCGACCTAGTTTGGCAGTTTGTTGAGAAAACGGAGAATAATGGAGCATTTAATAATAATTAAATGATTATTATTATGACTTTATATTATAAAGTCAATTAAGGGAAATATTTATTAATTGAATGGCTTATTATAAAGTATTTTACAACTTTATAATATAAGGGAGATATTATTATTAAATGAGTATTTATTACTCATTTAAAAAGGGACGCCATTTATTGATTTATGAGCCTAAGTTCAAAAGGGGTGAATTTAATATTATTAAATGTTCATTGAGTTGTTTTTTTGGAGGGTCGAGCTTATTGAAGAGAGTATTTATTTCACAAAGGACAAATAGAACTCATTATTGTTGATTATTCAAACTTGTCTTCATCTCTCTGAGAACTTTGGAGTTTGAGAAACAAGGGTTTTTGCAAATCAGATTTTGGAGAACGTTCCCTCTTCAGAATCAAGCATACTGAGATTGTGAAAGATCAACTGAAGATTGCTAATTAGCGTTGCTTTATTCAGAAGTCATATCCATGCTTATAGAGGAAGATTCAATAAGGGTTTGAGAAGAACTTATTCATCAATGCAAAGAATCGATTTCTATCTTCTTGGTTCAGTATTCAGGCATTTCTCTTCTCAGTCGTACGGCCTCCTTGTTTGCTACTAAAGCCGTACCTTTCAGCTGGCAGGCGTTGAGCTCAGGGTAAAATCGCCTTGCTTTTGGGGTTGATTCCTTCACCAATAGGGCGGCACATACTTTGAGAAGCATTGGGTGTTTTTATTTGGCTGGAGATTATCATTTTATGGACAAGCCGTACATTACCAGCTCTTCATTTATTGTTGCAATAAAATTAGGTTCTTTAATTCATAATACAGCTGCCTTTTAACTTGCATGTTTGCCTTTTAGTATTGTAATCATTTACTTGAAATAATAAAGGCAATTGCAGTTCAAAATACATATTTTTTTTGCTATTGAATTTCATTCCTTGCATTTTATCAATTCCTAGCATCATTTATTTCAAAAATCGCATAAACCTATTCAAGCAAAAATCACAAAAAAATACAAAACCTTCAAAAACCAGCAAACACAAAAAAATCAATTGCATTATTTGGCATCAGACAGGGTTGAGAGAAAATAGGTCTCTTACACTGTCCCCCATGTAAATCAGCCTTCAATCTATTGTTGACTCGAACAGTAGAGGAAGGAGATCTTAACCATGAACCAGTGATAAAACAGAAGTGAAACCCAGCTCTGAGTTGGGTACTTGTTGGCGTTTAAATTCGCACCTCTGGAATGCGTTTTGAAACGGACAGCTATGCACAGATAAACTGCTCTTCAAATTAGGAGGGGAAGCTCCCTCTTGCTAATGGTGTTGAAAAGAAAGTAAACTAAGAACTAAGTTGCCTATCTTTTTTATCAGCTTAGAGCACAAGGTTTATTAAACACAAGCATATGGCCAAGATTTTTAATTTGAGAACTCCTTCGACCTTATTTCTAACTTCTCAAGTAATGCGCAGAGCAAGAGAAACTAGAAATGAACAAGGTGGATTCTCTGACAAAATACTTCAATAAACTCTTTCTCAACAAACATCTACACACTTCAATGTAAGCTGAAATCAAGATCATAAAAGTAGAACACAAATAACGGAAATCTGAGATGTTATATCAAGGCAAAGGAGGCTCATGATTTTATTACTCAAACTTCTGGAACAAAATCTACTTCTAACATGCTTGGAACAAGAAATTGCAGCTAAAGAGGCTTGCAATCTTGTTCTTACACAATACGAACAGCAATTACAATAACTTCTTGTTGGCTAAAAGAGACTCAACAATTGGCTATCATAAAACATTTGGGCAACACTTAGTATGGCCAGGCACCCCTATAGGCTCAGCGTTTTTATCACTAGCATGGTTAAGGCTAATGAGCAAGACTCTGTTATAGACAAGCGGAAGGTAGGAACCCTAAAAATCTCGCTTTCCTGAAAATCCTAGGAGCTTTCAGCCAAGCAAGCTTTATTACTAAATCTAGAGAGATAATGTGAAACCGGTTCCCTCGTCTCGAATGCGGTGGTTTTGTGTTTTTCTGAAGTTTTGATGTTTTTTGACGTTTTTGGGGTTTTGAGCATAAATGTAAAGAATGCGATTTTGCTAATAAATGATAATAAATTCCAATAAAATAAATGAACACTGAAAACTATAGAATCAATAGCAAATACTTATGCCAGGCTCTTATTTAATCTTCTGCAATGATTACAAAGATGATCCAGTTACATGCAAGGTAAAAGGCAATGAAATTTATGAAACCTGGTTTTGCTGCAGCAATAAATGTTCTTCAAAAAGATGGTACGGCTGAGAAGATAGTTCACTTTTCCCTCTGCCAGATGCTACGCAGTGCCTCTCTTGCCATTTGCGCCCTGATGAATGAAGAAAACCTGAAGAGATAGAAGGCGTTTCTCTTGAAAGAAGAAGTACGGCTCTAGGAGATGGTACGGCCCTGCTGTACAAGTACGGCTGGCAGCAGCAACAGCATTTAAATAAGTACGGCCCTTCTCTGTATTCCCATATCTCAAAGATATGTGCGCCTAACTGATGAAAGCTCTTCTGAATGAAAACCTTGAACAAAACTCTGAAGATGAATGACTTCTGAAGCTCTATAATTTCTTCTGGATGAAGAAATCTCACAACTGGCAATAAATCAGGTGTTATTTCACACCCTCTGAACTGCTTCCAATGGAGATGGCTCGTTCCCCAAGGAATTCGAGACTGAAACCCTAAAGCTTCTTGCTCAGACCAAACTTGATCAATTTCCAAAATCAATAATCACATAATGGCTCGAAATCCAATGCAAATGCACTATATCCCTCAAAAGTGTGAATTCCTTAAAGATAGGGAATTTTAAAAGAATTCGACTTTATTATTTTAATTCTTCAATAGTCTCCAGCCGAATATTTTTATAATAAATTTAATTGTCAATTGGCCCCTTTCTGATGATGGGCGACCCCTTTATCAAAATCACTTAAGTTATAATTAAATATTATAACTTTATATTATAATCTCCAATTAATTAATATTTAATTAATTTAATTAAATATTAATATCTCTCTCATTAATCATCCGATGCCTGATCCGTCTGAAGCTGACGAACATTGAAGTGATTTTGAACACTACCAAATCCATACTGCTAAAAATAGCAGGGGTCCCACGCTGACTGCCAAGAACTGCTAAAAATAGCAACTTCTGCAAGAAATGTCCGAATGAGCCCGAACGAAAGCCAAATGATCAAACTCTGCCAATCGTGGCCGAGCTAAGTCTAACGTGACTTCTATCCAAATATCGCCCACGAGGGTAGTGGTATGATTAAAGTTAATCCCGGGTTCGAGATGTCATCATCGAGAAGGGGACATGACAGTCACTTCTCCCCGAAATTGCTTATCCTCAAGCAATCTCAATGCCGATGCCGCAGAATATCCTCGCTTCCTCCCATGTATATCCTCAATGTGAAAATCTCTCCATTTCACTCGCCGATATTCCCCTCGATAGTCCTCCGACGAATCGTCTCCTCAGATTCGTGATGGACTCAGGTACTAAGATCAACTTTCCCTCATCATCTAAGGGAGATAGAACTGCAGATGGTACCACACGATGTCCCAACGCCTTCTTGAGGCGTGATACATGAAATACATTGTGTACCCTGCTCTCTGCTGGAAGCTCAAGCTCGTAAGCCACCTCGCCAACTCTCCTCAGGATCCTGAAAGGACCGTAATAACGTGG
Source organism: Sequoia sempervirens (assembly GCA_007258455.2). NCBI lineage: Eukaryota > Viridiplantae > Streptophyta > Pinopsida > Cupressales > Cupressaceae > Sequoia > Sequoia sempervirens. The sequence goes on along the minus strand of VDFB02248659.1, from coordinate 5,483 downwards.
CTTGAGCTTCTCTGACCCACTCTTCCTAAGAGTGGACTGACGGTAGGGCTGCAGCATGAGGTAAACCATGTCACTAACCTCGAAATGCCTCTCCGTCCTCTTTTGATCTGCATACTGCTTCTGCTGATTCTGCCTTTGCGATATTCTCCTTGAGAGCCTTCATAGTATCCTGACTCTCCTGCAATAAGTCTCCAGCACTCGGCACCCTACTGTCACTCAGTAGCAGATCTAGGAAACTCGGCGCCTCATACCCATACAACGCCATAAAAGGAGACATCTGAATAGTCATGTGGTATGTCGTATTATAGCAATACTCGCACAAGTGAATCCACTTGACCCATGCCTTCTGCTGCCCTGCAATATAATTTCGGAGGTAACCTTCCACCCACTTGTTTACAATCTCCGTCTGCCCATCAGTCTGCGGGTGGTAACTAGTGCTCGGAGTGAGCTCGGTCCCACAAAGTCTGAACACCTCCTGCCAGAAGTGACTCAAGAACCGACTATCCCTGTCGCTCACAATGCTCCGAGGCAATCCATGAAGTCTGAATACCTCTGTTACCTGTGTAGCTATGTAGGTTGTGGTGATCGGAAAGAAGTGGGCATACTTCGTAAGCCGATCCACAACTACATATATGCAATCATGCCCTTGGGCTTTAGGCAAGCCCGTAATGAAGTCCATCGACAGGCATTCCACTTCGCCGAATCGAAGTGGCTGCAATAATCTGCTGGTACGGTTCTCCGCTTGTTCTCACGACAAACAGGGCACTCTCGTACATACTGAAGAACATCATCCTTAAGTCCTCTCCAGGTGAATCTCTCCCGAATCTGTCTGTAGGTCTTGAAGTACCCGGGGTGTCCTGCAGTCGGTACATCATGAAAGGCTCGCATGATTATGTTCTTCACTTCTGAACCTGGGATCAAATATATCCTGTTCTTGTAAATGATCAAGTCATTCACACGTGTATACCTGGTATCAACCGTCGATCCCTCAACAATGCCGAGGCCCATGTCCTTTGGCATACTCCGCCATCATATGCCTCCACCAAATGAACCATAGCGCCAAATGGTCTGCGGAAAGTGCATCACCTAATTACGTTTCGTGTACCTTTGATATATACGTAGATAATAAAGTCATAAGCCCGCAACTTACTGACCCACTTCTGCTGCCTATCATTGAGATCTCGCTGCCCTAAAAAGTGTCTCAAACTGTTATGATCAGTTTTAATGCAAAATTTGCTGCCAACAAGATATTGTCGAAATTTTGCTAAGGCATGCATAATCGCGAAAGCATCTCCTTATCATATATGCTATTCAAATTTCTCTCGGTCCTCGAGCTTGGCGGCTCATACACAATCAGTGTTTGTCCCGCATAAGCACCGCACTAAATGCCCTCACCGATGCATCGAATTGAAGCTCTAACGCTTCGTAGAAGTCGTAGTGCCAAAACAGTGGCATGTGGTCATCAACTCCTTTGAACTTCTATAAAACACTCCGTGTCTCGGTTCAAAAACAAATGCCCTTCTTCAATAAACTGCCATCACGCATGTTGTAATAACCATTCACTTAATCTGCTGTAGAACTCCTACATAAAACCGAAACCTCTCAACTGTGGTCAGTTTGGTTTGTAGGCTACCCACAATGTATTGATCTTTTCCGGATCCATCCGCACTCCTCCCCCACTGATGATATGACCTAAATATAACAATTCGGTCATTCCCAAGTCACATTTGGATTCCTTGGCGTACAAGGAATCCCTCTCCAAAATACTCAACACGGTCTCTAAGTGAGCCAGATGCTCCTGCCAAGTCCTGCTGTATATAAGGATGTCATCGAAAAAGACCAACACAAACCTCCTCAGCAATGAATGGAAAACCCTGTTCATCGTAGACTGAAAAGTGGCTGGCGCATTAGTGAGCCCAAATGGCATCACTACGAACTCGAAGTGCCCACAATGACATCGGAAGGCAGTCTTCTCTATGTCCTGCTCACGGACTCTGATCTGATGATACCCCGACCGTAAATCAATTTTGGTAAAATAACAGGCACCATGGAGCTCATCAATAAGCTCGTCAATCCTGGGTATCGGATACCTGTTTTTGATTGTCCTCTTATTCAGGACCCTGTAGTCAATGCACATGCGTAATGTTCCATCCTTCTTCTTAACCAAGACAACCGAAGAAGCGAATGGTGACTTGCTAGGTCGAATGTGACCCATAGCCAGTAACTCCTTTATTGTCTTCTCTATTTCATCCTTTAATCTTTTAGGATGCCTATAAGGAGTTATCATAACGGGCTTAGCGCCCTCCTCGAGCTCAATAATGTGCTCTATGCCTCTGTCTGGAGGTCTACCTGGCGGAATATCACTGAACACCTTATCATGCTTGACTCTCAACTGCTGAATGTCCGGATGATATTCTGTCTTTTGCTGTCCCTCCTGTATAGGTACCAAAGTGCACTCGGCAGCCCACTCTACCATGTCGTGACGCATGAGCCTCTCCATCCGACGAAAAGAAATTGTTTTGAGGTCGCTGTCCCGAATTGCTTTAAGTATGTGAGTCTTCCCGTCGACATCAAAACGGATCTCCATGTCCTTGAGACGAAGAGTGACTTCCTCCAATGAATGAAGCCACTTCATTCCCAAGACCAAATCAATGTCTCCCATGTTAACCACATAGTAATCAGCCTTGAACTCATAATTGTTCAGGCGTAAAGGGAGATCCTTTATCATGCGTTCACACCTCAAAGTGTATCCATCGACCACCTTGACTCTAATGCCCTCGAACTCCTCAGTAATGAGTCCGCATTTCTCAACAAATCTGGCATCTATGAAATTATGTGTGGCTCCTGTATCAAGTAGGGTAATGACCCTCTGTCCTGCCAACACACCACGAATCCTGAAAGAGCCCTCCTGCTGTATGCTAGATAAGCGTGCCTCCTGTAACTGAAGCTCTGGCTCTGTCTCAGCTCTAGGCTCTGGAGCCTCTGACTTTGAATCCTCGGAACTCTCCTGCTGTTCGGACTTTTCTGATTCTGAGTCCTCGTAGTACGCCCACATCACACGATTTGCCTTGCCCTTAGGTCTTAGAGGACAATCGTGATTGGCGTCATAGGGTCCTTTGCAGTAGAAGCAAAGCTTCTTCCTGCGTAGGTCATTAAGGGCCTCTCGATCCAAAGGTGGAGCTGCTGATTTACCCTTTGAATCGTTCCTAAAGTCTGATTTTTCTTTGTTAAAATCAGATTTGTCCCTGCTTTTGTTAAAGCCCTTATTATCCCTGAATGAAGAATTACCTCTGGAGTTAAATCTACTAGACGGTGCTGCTAACTCCATGCTTCGTGCTTTCTTCATTGCCTCCTGTAATGAAGGAGGATCAAAGGCTTTGATCCAGCCTCTCAGTGGCTCTGTCAAACCCTCCATGAAGAGTACTACCAATCTCCTCTCAGAAATTTTCGGAACCATGACTGATAACTTCTGAAAGTCACCAATGTAGGATTCCAAACTGCCACTCTGCCTCAACTGAGCTAAGTCTTTGAAGTAGGATTCTGGATCCTTCCTATCAAACCGCTCAACCAATCTGTCTACGAACTCCTGGTATGAAGTGATCCTGTCATGCTGTAACATCACCATCCCGTGGTGCCACCAGTCGTAGGCTACTCCCTCAAGATGCAGTGTCGCATATCGAATGGCATCTCTCTCAGCCATCGGACGTAATGTGAGGAAGGTGTCTAACTTGCTAATCCATGCCTGGGCTGTCACCTTGCCACTACCATCGAACATCGCTAGGTTAAGCCTGTTGGTTGCATGTTTTAGGTCATTGTTCTGGTATCTAGGTCTCCAATCCTGTCGACCTCTGTGGTGCTCTCCTCCGGTAATAAACGGCCGAAAAGTATCCGCTTTCCTCAATTCTCCGGCAGGCTTCAACTCCCACTCCTCGTTCGCTGCCATAAGCGTATCAGCGAACAACTCCTCATGCTCCTCACCTGCCAAGACCTCCTCGGCCTCCTGTCTCACAAATGTAGGCCTGGTAGGCCTGTCACTGGCCCGGTGAGGTTGTCCTAGGTGCCCCGCGACACCGCTTCACTCTCTCTACTGCCACGATGGTGACGGTCTCCTGAGTACCCGCCTCGGCGTAACTACTAATCACAGTAATATCATCGATCAGCCGTTGACCTCGCATCGAAGATCTCGAAAGTGCAGCAAAACCTTCGTGACTATCCCCGATCTCTCAAGTATTAGGTGGGATCTCTGTCCTAAGTATATCTGTTCTGTTAGCCCTATCATTCCTGTCAGCCATGTTTCCTGGCTGCCTGCTCAAACTCTGTTGTCTGTCAATCAGAGCACGTCTGCGTGTGTAATACCTGTGAGAGCCAAACTGTTCTGGCTGCATAAGACTGCTAAACCCTTAGGATGGCAGGATTTAGCTCTGATACCACTGTAGAAACCCTAGTTTCCCTCTGTCTCCGAATCTGATGGTTTTTTTGTGTTTTTCTGAAGTTTTGATGTTTTTTGACGTTTTTGGGGTTTTGAGCATAAATGTAAAGAATGCGATTTTGCTAATAAATGATAATAAATTCCAATAAAATAAATGAACACTGAAAACTATAGAATCAATAGCAAATACTTATGCCAGGCTCTTATTTAATCTTTTGCAATGATTACAAAGATGATCCAGTTACATGCAAGGTAAAAGGCAATGAAATTTATGAAACCTGGTTTTGCTGCAGTAATAAATGTTCTTCAAAAAGATGGTACGGCTGAGAAGATAGTTCACTTTTCCCTCTGCCAGATGCTACGCAGTGCCTCTCTTGCTATTTGCGCCCTGATGAATGAAGAAAACCTGAAGAGATAGAAGGCGTTTCTCTTGAAAGAAGAAGTACGGCTCTAGGAGATGGTACGGCCCTGCTGTACAAGTACGGCTGGCAGCAGCAACAACATTTAAATAAGTACGTCCCTTCTTTGTATTCCCATATCTCAAAGATATGTGCGCCTAACTGATGAAAGCTCTTCTGAATGAAAACCTTGAACAAAACTCTGAAGATGAATGACTTCTGAAGCTCTATAATTTCTTCTGGATGAAGAAATCTCACAACTGGCAATAAATCAGGTGTTATTTCACACCCTCTGAACTGCTTCCAATGGAGATGGCTCGTTCCCCAAGGAATTCGAGACTGAAACCCTAAAGCTTCTTGCTCAGACCAAACTTGATCAATTTCCAAAATCAATAATCACATAATGGCTCAATTCCCAAGGCAAATGCACTATATCCCTCAAAAGTGCGAATTCCTTAAAGATAGGGAATTTTAAAAGAATTCGACTTTATTATTTTAATTCTTCAATAGTCTCCAAAATTTAATATTTTATAATAAATTTAATTGTCAATTGCCCTTCTCATGATGGGCTTACCCTTTATCAAAATCACTTAAGTTATACTAAATATTATACCTTATATTATAATCTTCCACTAATTAATATTTAATTAATTTAA
>VDFB02248655.1:0-21330 GCA_007258455.2 Sequoia sempervirens | reverse complement strand
ACTAAGAAAACCTTACTATGCTCAATGACTTGTCTTGTTCTGTCTTCGACCGAAAGAGATTCCTTGTTTGCCCAATTAACTTGTGGTAAGGGCTGATCCTCGATTCGTTTCTGAGTGTACATTGGGAGAAGCACATCTTCGTCATCATCAGAGAGCCCTTCTATATCTTCATTTAAGCAGTTTTTCATCTGATGGAGAGTTAGCCTGCTGTAACTACGCCTTCGCACTTCAAACTCATCTGCACAATTAGCCCAAAAATCTTCAAGTGCGGCTATGTGATTATAGTTCTTCTCCAATCGGCCAGCGTAGACACCATGAGGATCAAATGATCGTCTCTCGCTGTAAGATTTGAGGCCGAATTTATCTAACTCTTCTCCAATTGTCCTGGCATCTACAGCAGTCCTGCATGTATAAATACCCAACCCTAATGGAAAGTGAAGAGAGGGTTTCTTTCTATTCCTCAAGATCGACACCGTGAGCCTCATTTCTGCAATTCCTTGAAATATTCGAAAGCCAAATTTTTGATTTTAACAATTGTAAATTACAACATTACAATCAAGGTACCCGTTAAGGTTAGACGATAAACCCAAACGTACTAAAGCAACTCTAACCAGTATGGCGCCGATGATGGCGAGCATTGGTCAGAGGATCTAAATTCAAAATCGCTTATGCCGAAGCAACTCTAACCAAGAATGGCTACTGGCGATGCAGCATATGGTCAGAGGATCTTCTACTCTAAATACTGAAAGGGAACTCAACGTCAAGTATGTGCTACCTAATCCAATGCGGAGTGAGGGGCGACCATATGACGGAGTGATTACAATAACAATGCTTGAAAGAGAAATGCTGAAAGCTGAAAACACTCAACACCCAGAATGTGCTTGCTAACCTAGAATGGGAGAGTAGCTACCATAGGGCGGAGATTTATCTATTACAACAAGAACTGAAGGAAGAATAAGTATTACAATAACGATGAGCAATAATAAGAACAACTGGTCAGTACTACTGCCAGCTTACAAAGATGTCATAGCCTGCAATATCAAGACTTAAGATGCTCTTTCAAATGCTGCATTCAACAAGGAAGCTTCTGCAAAGTATACAATGAATTCTCAAACCCAACCAGATAAGGAGAATGCAGATTTCTTAAACTGTCATACAAATCTGCACTTTTTGTCATAAAACCGACAGTCTACAAACTTGAAGAATTGCTCATAACTTCCTCAGATGTTACCCAATTCATGTGAAACAAAATGCAAGGTTCTCTAATGACATAGGCGACCAACACAAGACCCTAAGACTGACCCAAATGATCCAGATTTAATTTACACGAATTCCAAAGCAGTCTCAAGAGGTACGGCCCAGCTGAAAGGTTCGACCTCTATTTAAAAATTCAATTCTTAACTAAAAATTCTGAAATCTGAACTAATGAATCGCCCTTCCTAGACAATGAGATTTATGCAATACCCATAACACTTTTTTTTGTATTTTTTGACTTACAATTAAAAACATGGATCTGCTGTATTAAATGATGCCAAAATGCTGAAAACACTAATATGCCAAAACAGATTTATCAATGCAATAAGCTAAACACAATGCACGAGCTAAATGCAACTCACAGATAGACTGATCACCACTAGTTGTCTTGCAAACAAGAAGCGATGCCCGAGCTAGGAGGCCTTCATTCCTCGAAGCAAACCCAGATGCCAATTCGGCAGCATAACAGTACTGTAGTCCAAAGATAAGAAATGATGCACAACGCCTTCCTTTTATAACTTCCTGTTGACTCTCGAAACCCTAAAATCCAACTCAATGCCCAACCCTAGCTCTTTCTCCAAGATGGCGTCCTTTTCTTTTCAAGCTCAATATTGATATTTTAATTAAAATCAATACCTTGATAAATGCGCCCATATTAAGCTTGCTGTGACTTAGGAAAATTCAACATAAATTAAATATACCCTCAATGATGGCGCCACCCTTCAAGTCCACCTCTTAAAATAACATTAAGTTATTTGACTAGGCCAAGGTGATAAAATAACATTTAAAATATAATGTTATTTTTAAGTGAAATAAGCTCAACTCTCCAAAACTGCATTCTGAAGCCTGAAACTGAATACGCCACTTGAGTCAACTGAAGGGAAAAGTCAACTCCCTGAGACCAACCTCAAGCACGCTAAAAATAGAATTTACTAAAACAGTAAATCTTAAAAATGCTCAATGCCGAGATGACATACCATCGCTAAGCTAAAACCCGAAAAGAATCAGCCATTGAACTACACCAACTCAGCAAAGACCCTCGTAAAATAGAAACTTAATTCTATCTTTCCGACTAGGCCTTCTGGGTTTTAAAAGGCCAACTACCTTAAAGATCATGCTCGAGAAGGGGACATTGGCGAATCATTTTCCAAAATTAAGCTATTGTCCTCAAGCAATACCACCAATAACCCAAAAAATTTTAAAACTAATCCAAGCAATGCTGAATAAGTATGATCCCTGGTTCCCAAACCAAATGCAGGAAGGACCCACCATGCCGATGCTGCTCCACTCTGATCACATCCGTGAAATCATCATGCCTATGCTGCACTAACCTTCCTTGTAACCCCAAAGTGTTACCATCCATGATACTCAAACCGAAAGATCTTAAAGGAGGGGGATCAAGATCATGCAACATCTCATGTCCACAATGCCCCGAATTAACAGTATCAACCATACTACTGTCAGTCACAATTCTAAGCAATAGGAGAGATAGTCTACTCAAATCAAAAATGAACTCCGCATACCTCCACATGGTAACAAACAGGACCATGACTGCAAGTGTGACCTCTACAAATCTTCTTGCAAGGAGGAAAGCAATCCTTTGCAAGAGCTCAACGAACTCATACTCATGTCTCCGCATAAAGCTACTATGCCTCATCTGAATTATACTGACACAACCATGAAGACTACAGAAAACAATCATAGTTCCAGCCCCATGAGTCTCAGAATGGTGAACCAAAGCATGTGAGAGACTGCTGTCATGAATCAATACTGAGAGTAAACTGTCAAAGTTTACATCATTAACCATCATAAGATGAATTTGGAGAGTAGGAAAAGTGTGAAGGAACAAATAATTGCTGCTGATCAAGGCTAGGATCAGCGTAGTGCAAACTGGTTCTCGAGTCCTACACAAGGGAAAACAACAACACCCCCCAAAATCGCAAGCATGAGCATGTGAGATGACCATTGAGCTGCAAGGTGACACCTCCAAAGTGGTTGGAAAACACGCTAGATCCATCTTCATGAGAAAACTACCACTTCTTTGATCAGGAGTGATGAACCAACTCTCTTGAATGCGAGAAACGCAACATGTAAGGTGGCTGGTCTGCCTCAAACCAGCAAACTCGAGTCTCAAAATCTGTCCTGGTCTTAGCCGAGAAACACTCTCAAGAGCAACCAATCGTTCATTTCTCCAACCCATACTCAAAATCTCTCTCCAATCCATTTGTTGATGAACAAATGGAACCATCAAGAAGCTGCTAAAGAAGAGAACACCAAAAAGTCTGAAAATTTGATTCTTGTTCCTCCATAAATTCTTCTTTCCACAAACTGTATGCTCCATCAACCCATGTTGAGAATCCCAAGCTTGGATACCCAACTGAAAATAATCTCCAACACTCCGGCAAGAAAACATAGCACATCTCTGAGTGCTGGTCAAAATCAAGTGCATACTTGTAAAATTGGCATTCCCTCTGATGAACCTTTGAAACCTATCCATGAAAGCTTCAGGAACACTGAAGCATGAAACATAAGATGACTTCCAATTCAACTCCCAGAACAGACTAGCATCACTCAACCCAAGGAATGGATTGACAAGAGTGCAATCACCATATTTTGGTCCATTTTCCAAAGTGAAGACTGCATCCTCAATCCCTCTTAAGCCTTCTTGATCAAACAATCTTCTTGGAAGATTACCAATTTCAAGGAGCGGATCTCCCTCATGTTTGGCTTGCAAATCTTCAATAAGCTGAAAATCACATTCCATATTGTGTCGAGAAACTTCATCAGGATCCCATTTCATGCTATTATCAATTGATGTTTCATCTTCCATCACAAAAAGAGGATTATCATAAGTTTCCTCAACACCCACTTCAAAGAGAGGATTGTCATAAACTTGAAAGTCATCCTTTTCATCTTGCTGCTCCAAATCAGCACATGCAACTTCTGATTTTCTTGAGACACTTTCAAGATCAAACTCCCCTTGAAGACTATCAAGCTCCTCAATTACTTGTTTGATTTCTTCAGCTCTGTGTGCATTCTCTTGTTCCTTAGAAAGTTTGAAATTAACAAGCTGATCTTCTACCTCCATTAATGCTACTTGAGTTTCTTCTAACATAGCCTTTGTTGATTCAAGCTCATAAGTAAGCTCATCAACCTTTCTCTCTTTTCCTTGGAAAGCACTGAAGGTCTTCTTTGCAAGTTCAATGGCATGATCCCGATCTTCAATCAAGTGTATGTAATCAGATTTCAATGTCTCCAAAGAGTCTCTGATAAGTTGCAAATTGGGAAGAGCAACTTCATCTTTCACTCCTCTTTGTCTCTCTTCAAGTTGAGCCTCCCAAATAAGCCCTTCAATCAGACTATGTGTGCGATCAAATCTAGATAGAGCTCGCACTTCATCTTCAACGGACACCTCAGGTTGGCCTTCACACTCATAAGAATGCGAAGATGGTGAATTGCTGATAGGCTGCAACTGAAAATCAGAACTTCGTTTCACGCTTTTGCTGCCCTCATTGTTGCTCCAACATTCTTGTATTTCACCACCAACTAGTGGAGAATGCTCAATGTCTTGGAAAGCATCACACTCCACTAAGCCTTCAACTCGTTGATTGCAATCAGCTTCATGCCTTGATAAATCAGATTTGTGTTTGGTAATTCCTCCAAACCTTTCATCTTCAAGAGCCATATGGCCCTCAAACTCTGTTTCCTCTTCCATGTTACTTTGATCAAACTTGAAAGCAGCCCCAAACTTAAGCATATTAACACCATTGTCTGCTGATAGAGAACCCTTAACAAGTTCCATTTCTTCATCCGGATCAAAGGGAAATTCATCCCATACCGGTTTGTCATCACTAAGTGCCCTCACACCTGGATCCCAAATGGTGAGAGGTTGATTGTTTTGATCACAAGAAAAGTGTTCTTTGTGCAACATTTGGATTGTTGATTCTTGGAATAGGTCAACTCCCAAATCACTAAAGCTGATATCTTCATAAATACCTCCCTCCAATGGTTGGGTTTGAAGTTCAAACCCAAAACCACCCTTAACACTGTCACTGAAATGAAGTAAGGAATCTTTAGAGCTAGCTGTTTGAAATTTTTTATCATCCTTATCTTCAATGAACCTATCATCTATAGGTATGTTTCTGATCTCATCATGAACAGTCCTATGCATGCCATAAAGGTCTTCTTGATCACTTGTAATAAATTCATCTTGTGAAAACTCTTGAGGAGTTTGAACAGCAACAAGAGGAAAACTATCCATCACTAAATCTTCAACAAGAGGAGGTACAGTCATGTTGGAATCATTACCAACTTTATCACTTTGGCAATGCTCATAGGCTGATTCAACGGGACCATAAGTATTTCCTTCTACTTGCTCTTCATCAGCAAACTCTTCCCATACAACAGTACTACTAAAATCTTCAGTGAAGCCCTTAGCTTCAAGACCTTCATAGGTTGAATCCTTATTAGGATTCAAGACTGTCGTTCTGTTCCTTTCACCAAGCTGATTTTCATCACTTACTATTACATGCAAGTCAAGGGAAGTATTATGGGGTTCTACTCTTAACTCTTCACTTGCCACAGTATCTTCATCAAGCTCACGATCATTCTGATGTGGCACGTGCACCTTTCTATCCCGACTTTCAGACTTAGCATAAAACTTTCTGACTCCCCATTTTATGTCAGGATCCTTCATTAGCGTACATAGTTCATGCATTAACTCAAGTAGTGACTTCTCTGTAGTCATCTCTTTCTGTACGTAGTGTCTGGTATCTCTGTCACTCATCTATCAAATGAACTTTGTTGGGCACAGGATGGCAAGATCTTGGCTCTAATACCACTGAAATATTCCGAGCCAAATTTTTTCGATTTTTTAACAATTGCAAATTACAACATTACAATCAAGGTAACCGTTAAGGTTAGAAGATAAACCCAAACATACTAAAGCAACTCTAACCAGTATGGCGCCGATGATGGCGAGCATTGGTCAGAGGATCTAAATTCAAATTGCTTATGCTAAAAGCAACTCTAACCAAGAATGGCGCCGATGATGGCGAGCATATGGTCAGAGGGTCTGCTACTCTAAGTGCCGAAAGGGAACTCAATGTCAAGTATGTGCTACCCAATCCAATGCGGAGTGAGGGGCGACCATATGACGGAGTGATTACAATAACAATGCTTGAAAGAGAAATGTTGAAAGCTGAAAACACTCAACACCCAGAATGTGCTTGCTAACCCAGAATGGGAGAGTAGCTACCATAGGGCGGAGATTTATCTATTACAACAAGAACTGAAGGAAGAATAAGTATTACAATAACGATGAGCAATAATAAGAACAACTGGTCAGTACTACTGCCAGCTTACAAAGATGTCATAGCCTGCAATATCAAGACTTAAGATGCTCTTTCAAATGCTGCATTCAACAAGGAAGCTTCTGCAAAGTATACAATGAATTCTCAAACCCAACCAGATAAGGAGAATGCAGATTTCTTAAACTGTCATACAAATCTGCACTTTTTGTCATAAAACCAGCAGTCTACAAACTTGAAGAATTGCTCATAACTTCCTCAGATGTTACCCAATTCATGTGAAACAAAATGCAAGGTTCTCTAATGACATAGGCGACCAACACAAGACCCTAAGACTGACCCAAATGATCCAGATTTAATTTACACGAATTCCAAAGCAGTCTCAAGAGGTACGGCCCAGCTGAAAGGTTCGACCTCTATTTAAAAATTCAATTCTTAACTAAAAATTCTGAAATCTGAACTAATGAATCGCCCTTCCTAGACAATGAGATTTATGCAATACCCAGAACACTTTTTTTTGTATTTTTTGACTTACAATTAAAAACATGGATCTGCTGTATTAAATGATGCCAAAATGCTGAAAACACTAATATGCCAAAACAGATTTATCAATGCAATAAGCTAAACACAATGCACGAGCTAAATGCAACTCACAGATAGACTGATCACCACTAGTTGTCTTGCAAACAAGAAGCGATGCCCGAGCTAGGAGGCCTTCATTCCTCGAAGCAAACCCAGATGCCAATTCGGCAGCATAACAGTACTGTAGTCCAAAGATAAGAAATGATGCACAACGCCTTCCTTTTATAACTTCCTGTTGACTCTCGAAACCCTAAAATCCAACTCAATGCCCAACCCTAGCTCTTTCTCCAAGATGGCGTCCTTTTCTTTTCAAGCTCAATATTGATATTTTAATTAAAATCAATACCTTGATAAATGCGCCCATATTAAGCTTGCTGTGACTTAGGAAAATTCAACATAAATTAAATATACCCTCAATGATGGCGCCACCCTTCAAGTCCACCTCTTAAAATAACATTAAGTTATTTGACTAGGCCAAGGTGATAAAATAACATTTAAAATATAATGTTATTTTTAAGTGAAATAAGCTCAACTCTCCAAAACTGCATTCTGAAGCCTGAAACTGAATACGCCACTTGAGTCAACTGAAGGGAAAAGTCAACTCCCTGAGACCAACCTGCTTACTGCCAAAAATAGAATTTACTAAAAATAGTAAATTCCAGAAAATGCTCTGAATGCCGAGATGAACATACCACTGCGAAGCTTTCTGAAAACCCAGAAAGAATCCGCCATTGAATCCACCAACTCTCCGAAAGCAAAGACCTCTCAAAATAAGAAACCCTAATTTATCTTCCCACTAGCCTTCTAAGTTTCCCGTGAAAAAGGCCAACGGTCACCGAAAAGATCATGCTCGAAGGGACATTACAAATTCCATGAAGATGACCTCATCCGACGGATACCTTGGCAACATGAGCTGGCACTAATAACCATAGACCCCAGATAGGTAAAGGTAGGAAATCGAAACCAATCACCACTGGCCACACGCCTGCAACCTAAGAGATGCGACGCAAGTAATTCATTGTCAAAAGTCCCCAAGAGATCAGGTTGTAATGTCCCCTTTTCAAGCCCTCGACTTTTTCAAGACCAAGTACCTTTCTTTGGGAACCCTGAGGTTGTTTCCGGTTAAAATTAGGGTTTCCTAATTTGAGGAGGTCATTGTTCAGATGGTGGAATTAAGGGCTGATTCCTTCTCGTTTTCGAGGGCTCTCGCAGCGGTAATGCTCATCTCAAGATTCCGGGAAGACTTTTGGGAATTTACTATTTTAGTAAATTCTATTTTTGGCAAATTTTCCGTGATGAGCTCAGTTGGTTGACTCCCCGCTCAGCTTTGTTCAATTGGATCATCAGCCATTGTGGCACTTTCAGAGAAATGAGTTGTCATTTGAATTAAAAAGTCACTGCTAAAATGATATATTTTAATGTTGACCTTGGCTTAGACTTAATGACTTGATGTTGTTTTAAAAGTGGGTCCTTGAGGGTGGCGCCCTCATTAAGAGATGATTTAATTATTCCCTAAGTCAAAGCAAGGTTATGAGGGGCGCATATTTCAAAGTATGATATTTAATTAAAATGTCAAATCTTAAGCTTTGAAGAGAAAGTATGCCTTCTTGAGGAGATTAGGGGTTTTGACCTAAAAGCAGATTTTAGGGTTTCGTGAGGTCAAACGAAACTTATAAAAAGAAGTCTTGTGCATCATTTTGGGGATCTTTTGACGACTATACTGTTATGCTGCCGGATTGGCTCTGGGACTGCTTCGAGGAATGAAGGCCTCCTAGCTTGGGCATCACTTCGTGTTTGCAAGACAACATCTAGTGGTGAATCATTGTACTGTGAGTTGCATTTAGTTTGTGCTTTGTTCTCAGCTCATTGCATAGTTAGATTCGAATTGGCATTTAATAGTTTCAGCATATTGCATTGTTTCTAGACAGCAGATTGCATGTTTTACTCATAAATCCAAAAAGACAAAAATATTGCATATGGGTATTGACCCATCTTCATTGTAGGCCTTAGGCGCCCCTTCCTTCCAGTTTGCAGATTTTATAGAGCTTTCATCTTTTTTCTAGAGCAGATCGCCCTCTTCACTAGGCCGTACATTTCTGTTTTTGCATTGGGATCTGTGCAAATTAATTAAGAGCCTTTAGATCTGTTTTCAGTGATTGAACTTAGTCGCCATCAATGTTAGAAGATATGGCATTCGATCTCATGTTATTCTGAGGAGTTTTGTGAAAGTTATGATCAATTGAGTGTTTTCAAAAGCTGCTGGTTATTCATACAAAACACAGATTTGTAACAAAAACAGATTTAGAAGTTGATCTTTGAAAGTTGTATTGTTTGGCATTTCCTTTCAAGATAAGAAGTCTTTGTAATGTAACGCTAAGCTCTCAATGTTCTAAGCTATTGGCAGACGAATGATTCTTATTCTTGTAAACTGACAGTAGTACTGGCAGTCTCTTTCATTGTTGCTCAATTCCGATTTGTAACGCTTACTTTCATTAAAAGTTGTTGTAATAGATCTATCTCCGCCCTATGGTAGCTACTTCCCATTCTGGGTGAGCAAGCACATTCTGGGTGTCGAGTAGTTTCATCTTTCAGCATTATCTAATTTCAAGCTTTGCTTTTTGTACTTACTCCGTCATATGGTCGCCCCTCACTCCGCATTGGATTGGGTAGCACATACTTGACGTTGAGTTCCTTTCTGTATTTAGAGTAGAAGATCCTCTGACCAATGCTCGCCATCATCGCATTCTCGGGTTAGAGTTGCTTTCTTGCACGCTTTGGTTTAACCATCTAACCTTAACGAGTGCACTTGTTTGTAATGTTGTAACTCGTTAATCAAAAACTAAAAAATTTGCCTCTAATATTTCATGTGTACATCAAGAATGCCTCGTTCACCCTTTTGTAGTTGTGCAACGACTTTGTGAATTCCAACTAGGGATAATAGTTATATATGTGTTGTATGCTCAACGATCCCTCGGTGTTCAACCCTCTGAATTGACCTTGATAGGCCACCAGGTAGACTAGGTATGACACCATGTGGAATACATGAAACTGGAAGTATTCTGTTATTTGCTGATGTAGGCAGTCATTAATCAAAGTAGGCCAATCATAGAACTCGGTCTTCTTCATGATGTGAGGTATGGCATAAAACATCCAAGGTTGGAACTTGGTGGCATCTTCTGAGCCAGTGACCCTGTTGAGCAAAGTGATGATGATGGCGACCTCGTCCTTGAACTCCCCTCGCCCGACATTCTTGGGCAATGTTTTATGTTTTTCTTTCATCCATCTTTGTGCAATCTTCTTGCTATATTTATCTTTATGCATATTCCACATCCTTTCGCATTCATCCTTTGAAAGAGTTACGCTTTCAGGCCACGGGGGAATGGAAAAACACCTTTCGACCATATCAGGCTTTAGACTGCAAATCAATCTACCGTCTATTGACTGGATCTCCCTAGTAGCCGGGTTGTAATGCTTAATGCAAGCGCATTACTTAACCTGCCTCAACTGATATAGGAATTGACGCCGCTAAGAGTCCGTATCGTCCTGTGTTCTTGATTGAAGTGTTGTCACTCTCTCCAAGGCATGTAGATCGAATAATCAAGCTTGATATGATGCAAGTCCGTCTCTACCGCTTTGATATAATTCAGAAAGAGAGCTGATTCGACTTGAAAACATTAGAGTGTACTCCATTTCCGTAAAACTCAAGAATGATCAGAACTACTTTGGTTCAGACAAGTCTTGAACAAATTCTATTTTTAGAATGCTGATTTTGTGCTCCAACGGACAAATTTTTGAGAAATTTTTCTGAGATATGGGTTTTGTTCAGAATATCGATACAAGACAACCCAGATCGTCCGTTTTTGAAAATTTTGAATTTTGCCTGAAAAAGCAGCAAACCCTAATTTCTTCAATTTTTCCCGAAAAAAGCTGGCATCTGGGTTTTGTTCAGAATGTGATTAGAAATGAACCCAGTTGATTGGATTTGCAAAACCCTGACGTTTGATCGAAAAAGCAGCCAACCCTAGATTTTGAACTTTCTTGAAAAAGGCTGCGATATGGGTTTTCTTCAGAAGACTGATTGGAAAGGACCCAGATGGTTGAAATTTGAATGCACTGAGGTTTTCACTGACATGCAAGATAAAAGCACTTGCTGCAACTTGATGAAGTTCTTGAAAAATTCTTCATAAGATTGAGGCAAAAAGACCCAGATGACTAAAAAATGGAAAGCCTTGGTCTTCTACTTGAAAAATTTGATCTTCTGAAACAAGAAGAAATGAAAAGCAAGGGTTTATGCTTGCTGGTCTGAAAAATCTGATTTAAACCAGCAACTGGCGGATTCTTGAATCACAAAAATCTTCAAACTTGCTGCTCCAACTTTCTCCTCTGAAGGCTACCCGCAAAAATAATGAAAAATACATGAAAGAATGATGTTAAATAGACTTAGGGTTTGATTTAGGTTTTGCTTTCTTTTTGCTTTTATTTCCAAAACCCTAAATTCAATCTCTTTGAACTTGGACGCCATCCTTTCCTCCTTGTAATCTTTGAAATTTTGAAAACTCGAAAATTTTGAAATTTCTAAGGCATGAGAAACTTTGGGCCTTTCTTCAACAGGGGCGCCCACTTCTTCCAGTGTTAGTCAAAATTTTGACCTTTTCAACTTTCCTTCATTTTGACATGCTACTTTGCCTCTGATTTCCCGTTGACAAATTAACCCGACAGGCGAGCTGAAGGTTTCACAGCAGAGCTTGACGGATTCTGAGAAAGAAGTTTTGGAGGCATCTCTGGCGAACGACTTCATTTCGACCTCCGAATTAATGGGAGCTTTTTCCTTCCAGGGGCGCCCATTTCTCCCAGAGATAGCCATTTTCATGATTTCCAAGTTCTTCCTTCTCCCTTTGATCTTCTGATGAATCTTCGATTCCGGGAGCTGTGTAGATCCGACTGACTGTCTGAATATTTCGTTGGATAGCCAGACTGATTTTGGTGAGGCATTCTTGGATGCTACTTCTGCAAAATCCATCATTATGAGCTTCAAAAGTTTGGGCGCCCTTCTTCAACTGGGGCGCCCATTTTTCTAGACTTAGAAAATTTTCAATTTTGTTCATGTCTTTCACTCCTACAAGTGATCTTTGTTGAATTTGGAGTTTCGGGCGTCGGATTGATGGATGTTTGGGCTCGTTGCGAAGCTGAGAAGATTTCAGGAGGGGTCTTCTGGAAACAATTCTGCCAAAAAGTAGATTTCAGGTCCTCAAAAGCTTGGGCGCCCCTGGCAAGCTAGGGCGCCCAGTTTCACCAGAGTTAGTTTATTTTTCACATTTTCACCTTTGCTTTCGGATTCTCTTTTCAACTCTCATCAGACCCTCTATTCAGCTCTTTGAATCTGATGACTGCGAGCTCCGTTTGTCGTGCTGGATAGCTCACTGGAAAGCCTGTTGCATTCTGAAGACATCTCGTTATAACTTTGACTGCAAATTCATCTATTTGAACCCTTGAAAAGTTGGGCGCCCTTCTTCACCTAGGGCGCCCAGTTTCTCCAGACTTAGAAGAAACTTTACTTTAATCTTCTTCTTCGAGTTTCAGATCTTCATTCTATATCTTCCACTTTGACTCGAATTTGCCGGAGACTGGATTGTCGGATACTCTGACGGGGATATCCATCGTGAAGTTGACTGAATACTGAGCAACTTCCATTGGAGGTCCAAACCCTAATTCACTCATCTGGTGACCTAAAAAGGTGGGCGCCTTTCTTCAACAGGAGCGCCTAAACTCAGCAGAGTTAGAAAATCTTCATGACTTTTCAATTTTCTTTCTTGTTCTTCGTGCATGTTCATCGTTTCACCTTCCGCTGAAAGTTTGAATGTCGAACCGACCGGTAAGTCGAATCGACCTCCATCGATGACCCTGAGCTCCAGACATGCTTCCGGTGCTTTTAATAGACCCAGAGGGCAAACCGATTATTTTAAGATTCCGACCGCACTACCTTTGATATGGACCACATTTTGAGCTAACTGCAACCGGGCCAACTTATTGGACCAACTTTCTATTTTTAGAAAATTTTGCCGCATCCGCTTCAGAGAGAAACCTGTGAAAACCCGTGAACTACTAATTTTAGAAAAAAATTTCTAAAAATAGCAGCTTTCCTAAAATTTAGGGATGAAAAACTGAGATCTGGGTTTTGTAGGTTAAGCTGCTCTTAGCAGACCCAGATCGTCAGAAATTGAAAATTTTGTATTTTAACCCTCCATGCAAGACATGCACACCAAATTTTGACCTTTTTGACTGATTCGACAAGACTTTTACTCATTTCTTCAAAATGTCTAAGTGTAACAAAATTTTATTGGGGTACAAACAAAACTTTCACTTTGTCTGCTGTATGTTGTTGACAGAGAAGTTTTGGCAGTTAAATGTTTTTTTTCCACACACATGGTTAGTGAAACTTAAGAACAGAGGTGGCTGCTAAATCAAAACATTCGCTGCTGGTTATGTATTTAAAAAACCCATCTAAGATTTGGTTTAAACACTGTGGTTAACATAAAGATTTAGTAAAGCTGCATGTAAAATATGGATCTTAGATAAGGATCATAAACTACCAAGTATATTGTTTTAAAGGCTTTGGAAACTTCCATGCAGCTTGAACTCTGACCATAGAATCATTATTCACAAGAAGCATAGAATAACAAATACAAGTTATGCAAGAAATATGAAAAGATGTTTTAAGAAAACGATAGACATTATAATTCAACATTCATATCTAGAAGGAATGTAAGAGAGCTATGGTACCTGGCATTGCATCCCATTTGTTAACACCTTGCCTTGGAAATAAAATTATACTCTGCTTCAGGCAATAGTTCTCGTGTCCCATCTCCATCCGCTCCCCTGTTCTCCCATTGAAGCTTCTTTTTATCCTTTTTTTTCCTGCTTTCTACGCCATGCACAAGGAGTCTTGTTTTGTTTTTTTGTTTTTTATTGTTTTTTCTTTTTTTGTAGGATTGTGCAACCAGTCGTAGAAATAAGGACTAAGCACTCTAGACTTCTTCGAGATCGGTATGTGAAAAACTTTATTAATCGTTCAAAGCCCCCATTAGTTAGTGCAGTTAGGAGTTTAGTTATTAGTTAAATTGGTTGAGGTGGAGGCATACAAACCTTCCATCAACTCTACCACTCAGTGCATGGGATTTATGATTTCTAATTTCCTCAGTTTTCATTGCTACAACTTGAGTGATTTATGCTTTGAGGAGAAGTGTGATTAAAAATGAACTAAGTCTTATTTGAGTTTGGTGGAAGTAAACTTGAGAGATATCAGATGACTTCCTTTAACGATGAGTGAAATGGTTGGCACGCTTGAGTAAGTGGTTGGTAACAATTTGGTTCTGGCATTAGCTCACATTGTCAACATTTTGTGGAAATGAAGAATCTCATTACAATTTTGATGCATGGACTCATTTCATGATTTAATAAATATTTGAAAAGATTTCAATTAAATATTTGGCCATCTCTAGGTTTTATATTTTCAAGCTCCTTAAAGTCTTTAGGACAAAGTTAACTCATGCTTTTCTACTAACCCATCTAGACAACCGAGTACAATTATCTCATAGTTAAGTATGATCATTTAATTGAAATACATTTTAGGATAATCAAGTCTAGTTAGCTTCTCAGTATTAACCTATATTCAAAAGACACCATATTGTAGTAAGATTCTTTAGCAAGATGCATTATAGTGAAAAGATCAGTGACCTTACAGTGTGTGTATACGTGCTATGCTGCCTCTTATGGGTCCGTGTTTTATCTAGATCATGACAGCTTGCAACCTAAAGATAGCATTCCTTAACACCAGTCACTGCTTCAAAGATAACATTCCAAGATTTAAAAGATAACATTCCTTGTGTGAGTTGTATAGTGGAGTGATGACAAGAGACGATTGTGTTAGGGTTTGTAAGTATTTAAGCTTTGGTGGAGCCTTGTCCAGTGACCTTGGTGATGGTAAAATGCTCAAGAGAATCACTGTGCAAGTAGGTTTCAGTGACAAAGAGATTACAGTGGTAATCACAGATTTAAGTATGTCCTTATTCTTGAGTATAGGGATTCTTTGTTTTGGTGCCTATATATTTCAATTCCCTGATTGAAGGAAGTACAATAACAAATTGGTTTCATGGAATTATGCATAGGTTTCCAAGTTTTGAGGACAAAGATTTTGATGTCAAAAAGGAGTAGACCATGCACAAGAGGTCTGTGATGGATAACATGCCTGAAACAGCATTAAGGAGGACAGCCTCAAACCTTGTTCAAAGATTTGTAACATTTGCATCTAGTATCCCTACATTAGGAAGCTTATGCAAATATTAAATTCATGAAGAGACAGTGAATAGAAAAAAACAGTCATAGTGTTATCTTTAATAGGTACAAGCCTGTGTTAAGGAAGGCAGTGAGCAGTTTTTGTCAAAGGATAGTGGGATAGCACTTGGAGATGCTTGGTCAAGAGGCAAAACATGACAGTCCTTAAGGGATAGATTGAGTAGTAGCAACCTCAAAAGGTTTCAACTAACATTGCATCAAATGCAGAAAGTGAAAGGTTGCAGTGTCGTTTTTCAAAGGAAGGCAATGATGAGTGAAGATACAGTTTCAGTCCCTTGTCTTTTTGTGACAAAAATAGTACTCTAAAAGTGAGCAAGGTGACCATCATCTCAAGGGTATGATTGAAGACAACTGTTTAGTGTTGTCAATAGCAACCTCAAGAGGGTTTCATGCAATTGTTTACATTGTTTAGAGGAGTACTTAAGATTGAAATATTGTTGTCATTTATGTTTTTTGGTGGCAGTGTATGTAAGATGGATTGAATGAAAACATAAACATTCATTACAAAATATAAACCCCATTTGGGGTTTTAGAATTTTATCTTCATTATCTGACAACTTATGCATTAAATACATAATATTTATTAAATTATAGACTAAAAAGGAAGTGAAAACAAATTGACACAACATAGGTAACATCAAATTTAAGAATAGTGAGCAAACCAGTCTGCCTTCTAGAACAAAGCCTTTGCCTCTGCCTCAAGACCATTAAGCTGAAAAAGTCTAGAGATAGCAAAGTGGAATTTAGGGCATCCATTATTAGACCATTGTAAGGTCAAAACATTTTCAGAACCTTCACATTATCAGAGACTCAAAAGATGAAAGATTCCCACCCAAAACTGATTTGATTTTTTCTGAGTTTTGACCTTTCAAAATCTTTGACCAGCGTATAGGAGGGTTTATGTTTATGTTTTGTTTTGCATTTTTTCTGATTTTTTTGGTGTTTTGAGTTTTATGCATATAACATGACATAAACAATTGTTGGAAATAGAAGATAACTGAAGAATACAATAGTTCTATTACTAAAATACTGAAATTACATAAATGTGGGCTAAATGCAACATACCCATTCATCCATAGACCTGGAAATGAACTATTATAAGGCTGAAATAAAATTCTCAGGTCTGATATAATTCTGGGTCAGCAAATTTAAGCTCTTCCAACTCTAAATATGACTCCACAATTTAGCTCCAAGTATGAGATGATTTCTTTTAACTGTTGTAAGTGAATTTCCAGCTCCAAAACCCTCAAAAAACTCCACTTGGCACCTAGGGTTTGATGCCCAAATGCCCAATGGTGTATGGCTGACTGAAATACTGTTGTAAGATGGTAGAAATGTCCTCAAAAAGGGCTGATTTGCAACCTGATAAGAATTTCTGCCCTTCCAAATGACTAATCTGCAATATCCTTCCTAAATAAATGATGCCAAACTGATAAGAAAGCTTCTCTATGATGTTTTTGCCTTCTAGAATGCTGGGGCTACGTCCAACACTCCCTTCTCCCAATAGTTTTTGTTCCTAGAAGGCCAAATCTGCATGTAGAAATGCTTCTTGAGCTCCAACCTACAAGCTGCTCTGAAAATATAAACCCATCATGTGTCAAATGGCAGCCTCAAACTCATTTTATAACTTTTTGACTTCCTCCAAAAGGGTCAACCCCTTTTTAGGGTTTTTAACATGGCAACATGAATACTTTTAAGTAATTTTAATAAAAAATGCTTGGTCTCCTCATGCTAGGTGTGGCTTTTCATTAAGCCCCCTTTTTAATCATTTAAGTTGTTTTTAAAGCTCTCAAGTTATGTCTCTAGGCATCATGGCACAAGGGGGGTGAACTTTTCACTATTCATCTTCTAATTCCAAGTTACTATTTACCCTTTCACTATTCCATTAGAGCCAACTTTAATATTTACAAATTATTCCTAAATTCATCCTTTGAACTCCAAACTGAAGGCTCGAAAAGCTCCCCGCAAGGCTCCGCAATCCCCCGATGGGTACCCTAACCATATTACTGACCTACAGGAACCCTAGTAGTAGGCCAACCTCTGCTAATATTTGAGTTGCCTAAGGAAGGGATATTACAGTTCTCCCTTCCCGGGATTGCTTGCCCCCAAGCAACTGCAAAGATGGATGCTGAAGTATCACTCATGCTCTCTGCTGACCCGAAACATAATTATGCAAATATCCCTCCACCCACTTGTTGGCAATCTCTGTCTTCCCATCAGTTCGAGGGTGGTAACTCGTGTTGGGGGTCAACTTTGTAGCTATAAGTCGGAATAGTTCCTGCCAAAATATACTCATGAATTTACTATCCCGATCACTGGCAATGGTCCTGGGGAGTCCATGGAGACAGAATACCTCACGAAAGAATAACTCTGCCACCTGTGAAGCTATGAAATTGACTGCAATAGAAAAGAAGTGTGAATACTTCGTCAATCTATCAACAACCACATATATGCAGTCCTTCCCCTGAACTCTCAGAAGACCAATAAAGAAATCCATTGATACACCTTCCCACTTATGCTTTGGGATAGGCAATGGCTGCAAAAGTCTTGCTGGGAAAGTATGCTCTAACTTGTTTTGCTAACAAGTCACACACTCGCGAACATAGCGTGTGACATCACCCTTGAGACCCTTCCATGAGAATCTCTCACGAACCTATCTGTATGTCTTGAAGTACCCAGGATGTCCTGCTAATGGTGTATCATGGATGGCACATAGAATCTTTTCCTTCAGCTTTGATCCAGGAACTAATTAGATTCTATCCTTGTAGTATATCACATCATCAATCACAGCGTACCTATCCATCCACAACCTCACGTGCAAATTGATTTTTGGAATACTCAACTAAAAGTTGAGACTTCCAATTAGCTGAAATCTCACTCATGGAACAAAGGGCAGCAATTGAAGGCCTCCTGGAAAGTGCATCAGCAACAACACTTTTCTTCCCCTTGACAAACTCAATGTCAAAATCATATGCCTGAATCTTATTGACCCACTTTTGTTGGCGCTCATTAAGTTCTTTCTATTCCAAGAAGTATTTTAGACTATTGTGGTCAGTTCTCACCACAAACTTCCCATCCACCAAATATTGTACTCCACCTGGATCCCATGAACAAACTGGAAGTCTTTCCATCTCAACACCAATGGACTTTCGTTGTGCCACTTTGATATAGACACCTGTATGCCCAAGATGAAGGAACTTATCATAGTTCCAAAGAAGAGATGCTCC
This sequence comes from Sequoia sempervirens, assembly GCA_007258455.2. NCBI lineage: Eukaryota > Viridiplantae > Streptophyta > Pinopsida > Cupressales > Cupressaceae > Sequoia > Sequoia sempervirens. The sequence continues at coordinate 2,606 of VDFB02248655.1, read as the reverse complement.
ACATATGTCACTACCAGGATCCCAAATTTTTGTGCTGTCACATTCATCCATCATGTAACACCTCATTATGTTGCTGCTATAAACCAGGACATCATGAACCCAACTGAGAACTTTACTCCACATGAAGCCACCAGTACTACCAATAATCAATGTTGTTAGGAATTCATCAATGAGCCAATCTTCAGAAAGGAAAGTGTGATGAATACTTCTCCAAGACCTCCAAACAGTTGCTGCAACTTTATCTATATCTCCACAAGTTAGAGTGCCTTCATCAGATGATGCCAAGTAAATGTTTTGTTTAGGCATGCACCAAATGAAGTCCCTTACATGCCGATCTTCATAGCTCACTGTCAAATCTAAGAAGAATGAGTCACCAATCAATAAGTACATTGCTACCCTATCATATGAAAGAGTTGACAAGTCCACGGATGAATAGTAGATGTTTTCCTTTTGCATCATAGACAAACCTTTAGTGGCTGGTCCACTATGAACGCCACCCAATATCTCATCAACTCTAGTTAGGAAAGGATCAACTTCACACCTAACCATCCCTACTTGAATGTTCTCAATGCAAGGTTTCAAATTTGACTCATGATATGAAAGAGAATTGCTGATCAAACTCAGAAAATCAGACTTATGCTTATACCTCTTCAATATATCTTCGCTGTCCTCTTTTTCCCTTGGAAGAAATAAAGACCTAATGGAAGATTCTCTTTGTTTCCTTGCATCATCTGGCTGATTGCAACGTTCTTTGACTCTTTGGAGGTGTTGTCTTGCTTGGGCAGCAAACATCTATGCTTGGGTAGCTCTATGTAACCAATCTTCAGTCAACCTTTGACAATGCTCTATATCTGCTGCCCCAAAGTACACAAAATCTGATTTATAATGGGTTGTATCATTCACATCATCATGACCCATGCTTGCACCATGCATACCCTCAAATGTAGAATGCAAATCATTGTTCTCTTCTTGACCAAAAGTTGCCATATCTTGAGGAAGAGGAGTTATGTCATTGCTGTTATAGAATTCAGAATCACTGTCATACCTTGATGTCAAATCTTCAATTGTTACAAGCTTATTTTCCTTGTAAACCTCATACTCAACCTTTGTACTTTGATTATCAATGCTTGTGTTATCCTCTATATTGACTAATCCATGTGTCCAATCTGCAACCTCATGCTTCTCTCCCCTTGCTGTTACGAAATCAGATTGCAAGCAATCAATGTGTCCAATGTCGATCATATGTTCATCAACCCATACTTGGCTGTCCTCGATGCACTACTCATGTGTTGATAGTGGACTGCTGATTGCATTCAAGAAATCAAAATTATGGTCTCTTGCAGTGTCTTTGTTATCTTTAACAAGTTCTAACCTCTGACACTGAGAGTCATATATTGCCTTACCATTCCCAATCTGCACTTCCAGTGTGTTGCTTGCCTCCATCCACAACCATGGTGAAATCATCATGACAAACCAAACATTATCATATTGTAGAACCTTATGGTTAGACAATTTTCTAGTCCCTACAATCAGCTCTCTAAAGCAAAATGCTTCATATGACTTCAACAAGTGATCCTCCAATGCCAGCATATGAATGGGACAAGTGAAATCAATCTCACTGCATGACCACACATTATTACAAAATGATTTCTTACCCATGGGTTGTAGAGCTGTCTCATGCAATGGAATATAGGTGGAATCCACATCCCCATGTACCTAATCAACCAAAGTAGAGTTTGCAAACTTCGTGGACGCATCTTCCTCCACCTTGTGGCTACCATGTAGACTTATGCATTCCTCACTTGAGGCTGTAACTGTTGCTTCTTGCTTGTTCATATCCTCTTGTGACTAGAGTGAACATGTGAACATGGTTTTATCCTCCTTAGGGCTTCCACATGTTCAGCTAGAAGTCCAAACTTCTAGACATGATGACTGAATTTTATCTTTTCCATGGTCATTTGTAGGCTGCAAGTTGCAAGTAAATGTTTCCTTTTTCTTCTCCATCCTTTCTTCAATGGTGACTTATGAGTTTTCTTCATTCAAGAATGTTCCTACTGGCTGCAGCTCCTTACTCTTCTCATTCATTTCAATTTCTGACTTGTTTTTAAGACAATACTCTGATTCATCACGCTTAGTGTCGAATACCTCTTGAACTTGCCCTTCTTTTAACTTTGACAGAGATTCATAATTCATTTCTTCTTTTCTTCTTCTTATGTAATACCTATCAAAAAATTTAGTAGCCTTGACCTCCTCAGTGTCACTTGAGTATTCATCAAAGATTCTGATAACCTCCTCATACACAGGTATAATTTTTCTTGTCAAAACTAGATATTCTTGAAATGTCAAAAGGTTTTTCCTCTTTTGATATGTGTTATACACTTGGAAATCTTAGTGGCAGCAATTTCATTTTCTCTTTCTTCCATTACTAAAAACAACCTTAGTATCCCATAGGCTAGTAGGATTTTTGCTCTGATACCATTGAAAGATTCCCAACCAAAACTGATTTTATTTTTTCTAAGTTTTGACCTTTCAAAATCTTTGACCAGCATATAGAAGGGCTTATTTTGTTTTGTTTTATGTTTCTTCCATTTTTTTGGTGTTTTGAG
>VDFB02248654.1:0-14168 GCA_007258455.2 Sequoia sempervirens | reverse complement strand
CTCCCTCCCTCCCTCTATCTCCCTCTCTACTTCCCTTTATCTCCCTCTCTCCCTCTATCCCTATCAAGTCTCTCTCCCCCTCCCTCTCTCTCTCTCCCTCCCTCTCTCTCCCTCTCTCCCTCTCAAGTCTCTCTTTCTCACCCTCCATCTCCCTCTTAGCTCTCTCTCTCACTCTCTCTCAGGTCTCTCTCTCTCACTCACACACATACTCTCCCTCTCCATATACCTCTCAAGTCTCTCTCTCTCTCCCTCCCTCTCTACCTCTCAAGTCTCTCCTCCTCCCTCCCTCTCTCTCTCTCTCTCTCTCTCTCTCTCTCTCCCTCTCAAGTCTCTCTCTCTCTCTCTTTCCCTCCATATCTCCATCTCCCTCTCTCTCTTAGGTCTCTGCCTCACCCTCCCTCCCTCTCCCTCTCCATCTTTGTCTCCCTCTCCCTCTCTCTCTCTCTGGTCCCTCCCACTCCCACTCCCTCTCCCTCTACCTCTCCATCTCACTCTCACTCTCTGTCTCCCTCTCTCCTTTTCTCTCTCTCTCTCTCTCAGATCTCTCCCACTACCTCTCTCTCTAGTCTCTCCCACTGCCTCTGTCCCTCTCTCTTTGCTCTATCTATCTACTATGTCTCTCTCACTCACCCACTTTCCACCTCCCTCCTAAGTCTCTCTCAGAATACCTCTCTCTTAGGTGTCTCTTTCCCACCCTAACTAGATAACTCTCTCTCCTCTCTCCCCTCTCTCCCTCTCTACCTCCCTCTCTCCCTCTCAAGTCTCTCTCTCTCTCTCACTCCCTCTCTCCCCCTCAAATCTCTCTCTCACTCCCTCCCTTCCCTCTATCGCTCTCTCCCTCTTAAGTTTCTCTCCCTATTAGGTCTCTCTCACTCAGTCCTCTCCTACTCCCTACCTATCTCTCCAGGTACTCTAGATAGACATAAATAGGTAGAGATAAAGAGGGAGAGGTGGAGAGGTGGAGAGGGAGGAGATAGAGGGAGGGAGAGTAGGAAATATATAGAGAGGATGTAGATAGAGAGATAAAGGTAGAGAAAGAAGAATAGGGGTAGAGATCATGTATATCAATGTATAGTGGGAGAGGGAAAGAGGGAGAGATAATGATAGAGGGAGATATAGAGAGATAAAGAGATAAAGGTATAAAAATATATGGATAGAAAGGGATAGGGAAGGATAGAGAGAGAGAGGTAGAGATAATGAGATATAGAGAGATATAAAGAGAGAGATAGAGAGATATAGATAGAGGGGGAAAGAGTGAGAGAAAGGAGGTGATAGAGACAAGTAATATAGATAGGGAGAGAGATATGGAGAGAGGCACATAGATAAAGAGATAGATATAAGGAGGCATAAATAAGGTTTGTGTGTGTGTGTATGAGTGACAAAGAGATATGTAGATAACTTGATGAAAATGTAGATTATATAAATAGATAGAGGGAGGGAGATGGAGAGGGAGTGAGAGACATAGAAAGAGAGAAGTAGTGAAATATAGAAATATGGAGTGACACAGATAGAGGGGGATAGACACAGATATAGATAGAAAGAGGGAGAGATATGTAGAGATATATAATCTATGAAAGATAGAGGGGAAGAGAAAGGGGGAGAGATAGGTAGAGAGGGAGAGAGAGAGGAGAGATATATACAAAGGAAGAGTAAGAGAAAAGTGGAGAGATAGGTAGAGAGGGTAGATGAAGCAATGGAGGAGAGAGGGAAAGATAGATAAATAGATAAAGGGAGATATATATATATATATATATATATATATATATATATATATATGTTCTCCTAGTTCAACTTGGGTAAAGGTGTGCATAGGATCAAAGACAACAAGGAGGCCTTCTATGATGATTTATGAGAATTTTTACTCTCGTTAGTAATAATTTTTTTTCATTATTTATTACTTCTTTAATGTTTCAAGTCATTTAAGATGATTATTGCAGAAAAAACCATGAAAAAAAGACTTTGTATGCATGAATTATGAGCATTTAAAATTTTTAAAATTAAGGAGGAACTTAAAATGATTACAATTAAAAAATTTCCTCAATATATCAAAATAATATTATCCATTGTGTAGAGCTTTCGATCACCTTTCCAATTCCTGTAAAAAATCAAAATTTCAATCAATAACGCAAAAGTTATGCTCATTTTACTAAAGTGTGTTTTTTGGGCTTTTCAAAATGGATATCTGTTACAAATGGATATCCGTTTGAAATAAATATCCATTTTGTTTCATCCATTTTGTTTGCATAAATTGATGAAAATTAATTTTGAGAAATGGATATCCATTTATAACACATACATTTTGGTTTGGTATTACCAAACCAAAATGGGTATTGTACCCGACCCATACAAAAATTCAACATTTTTTTTCGTGATTTCGGTGAAGTAATTTTTTTTTTTTCCTCATTGTCACTTTTTGGACCCCCATGATCTTGGACATACCCATATCCCTGGACATACCCATATCCCTGGTTTGGCACAAAATTTACTTTCTGTAAGTTAAATTATTTAGGTGTGTAGGTATCTTTCTCGAATGGTAGTTGTAAGATGGCCACAGGTTCTATGGTGCTTGAAAAGAGTACACAAATTGGAACTCTATATAAATTGGATGCTTGCATAGTTCAGTGCAATAGTACTTATGTGAAATCTGGGGAAATGGCTTCATCTGATCAAGTAAAGAAACATGAAATTTTTCTTGAGGGTACTAATTCTTTAGAGGTGAAGCTCCCAATGGAGAAGACAATGTTGTGGCACTAGAGTGATGCAAACAAGGTGGTGATCACTCAATCTAATACAAAATGATTAGATTCACTCACGAAACCAATCCCTTCAATATTATCCACATAACTTATTCCAAACCCTTACCCAAAGGCTTGTAGCCCTCTAAATCTTCCTTTTTACAAAATATTTTAGAGAAAGTCATTCAAGGCCAACCAAACACCCACTAAGACTCACCTTAGGGCCTATCACAACATACCAAAAGAATGCAAGAGGTTTCTTTGAGACAATGTAGTGAACCAATAGACTGCCCTATCCTAAAACAACCCAAATAGCCCTCTTTTACAAAGGAGGTGCCTCCAAAACAACAAGTTCTCATAGAAACTCAATGGAAAGTGCTTAGTTATCTTACAAAACACCAAAATCCACCATCAACCATCAATGCAATGTCTTCTATGATACTATTTTACAAAACCCTCAATTTACATGCAAAACACAAGGGTTTACTCAAACTTCTATCTCTAGGGCTTACCAAACCTCACCAATGCTTCCAATAGAACAAAAATTGGTCTTCACAAACTCACAAAACCCTTACTTGGACAATTCATTCAACATTTCATCAAAACCCTACTTTAGTTCCTCATTTTCACTTGGAAAACATGCCAAATTACCCTAGGGCATCACCAAAAAACCATACAAAATTTATCCCCTATCTCCTAAACCATGTGCACACATAAAATATCATGTAATAATTCATTCCACTGAGTTATAAGTCATGACAGTAGGTGGAATGACTAAAACACCATTTATACACCAATTAAACCCTCAAATTAGTTGTATACATGCGATTTCAGAAAACTAAAGAGATATCCCTCAAAACTCAATATTAGAGCCTCAAATTGGATTCCAATGAAAGCTATTCCATTCCCCTACAAGATTACACAAGTTTCAAAGCCAATCTCAGACTATACGGGTTGTATAGAACTTGCAAAAATTAAGAAAAATAGTAAAATTGCAAAAATGGATGTTGTATTGATGTGATAACTTCAAACAATATTCAACAACCTCTTTTGTTCAAGGATTTAGAGTCTTTTATACATATTTCATTCAATTCAAACCACCAAAATGTTCATAAATGACTTTTAAATGACCATGACCTTTCAACTTCCTAAAAGTTGCAATATTGCATTTTTTGCTTGACAATTTTACATCTTTTGTGCAACTTTTTACACTTCACTACAAATGACACAAAAAATAACTCAATTACATTGAAATGGTCTTATAGACCTTATTGGACCCAAAACATGACCTCACTCTTGAAAAGTAACATTACACCTACCTTGACAACTTTTGTCAATCTTGACAATTCTTCAACATGATTTACAACTTTTATAATATGGACTCAAAAGACATCAAAGTTCACCAATTAAATCAAGAATGTTCTAATTAGACCTTATTTAGACTCAATACACCCCCAAACATCTTATAATCCAACCTCTAAACTCAACTCTTCATGTTACAACTAAAGAGAAAACATTGAAATGATTGGTGCTCCTGCACCATACACTATTGGATGTTGTGGATGTGTTGTTGATATGTGGTTGTCATTGATGTCAACACTATTAGAATTTGGTGTATCAATTGTTGTATATGTCGATGATATTGAGAAAATTGTAAGAGATAGTGTTCTGTGTTCCTAGTGGAACTGTGCAGGTCATTATGGTGTCTTGTTCTCAACTTTGAAGATTAGCTGATGTGGATTAAAAAGTTTATTGTTGAGTTTATCTAGATCATCTACCAGAAGTTTTAGAGGTTCGTGTGAAGTTTTGAGTATCTTGTGGTCTGACAGTGTTTTGTTGGTCTTTGTGAGTATTCCTAAATGAAGATTGTGTGATTCTGGTTATCTTGGTGTGGATGTTTCTATGTTGTTTCTTGGTGCTCTCAGATGTCTCTAGATCATTCTCTATCTTTGTGGTACATTCACATTATTCAATGAGCTCGTGGTTGAAGATCCTTTTGCACATGTTCAGTTTTTCATGTTCTTGGCTAACATGCTGATGGTAGCGTGTTGTGGATCTTTGAGGTGAAATTAATTAAAGCCTTTTCATATTGGAGATATTAATTTGGGTCTCCACTATGTTGTGGCTGACCTTGGTGGATTCGCATTAAAAGTTTATTTGTAAATCTGGGCCAACATTGCAAATATATTTTATTTTCTTGGCCAATGAAGCTATGATGGAATCTCATGTAGTTGATATATAAGGGCAATTATTTCATTGATGAAGATTTTTCTTCGTGTGCTCCCATGCATGTATGTGCAAATATCATTCGATTGCAAAGCAGAGTGTGAATAAGATTGTACGAAGTGTGAAGAAGGGTTGAGCTTAATTGGAACTGTAATTAGGCTTGTGCAGAAGCTATTTTCTCAGTTCATACTCTCTATATTTTTAATCCAACTCTGTTGGGAAGTGAGCCCCCTCTTTGTAATTGAGTAGTGAGCTCTAGGTAGTGTTCCTGAATCTATGTGCATTCCCCTTGTTTTCCATTATACTTTTAGCAGAGTATAATCTTATGGACTAACATCCACTGTGGTTTTTCCCCTAAAAGGGTTTCCACGTAAAAAACTTGGTGTTCTTTGTCTCTCTGATGTGCTAATTGCTTGTGGTTAATTTCTTATTCATCGGATCTGAGATTAAGGTTAAGTTAAGTTAGAAAATTTTAAATTTTTGTGACAACTGATTCACCCCCCCTCTCAATTTTATGTTCTTGTCTTTCCAAAAATTGGTATTAGAGCCTGTTCCTCTAAAGAAGGCTAATAGCTTGAGGTGATCCAACATGACAAAATTCAAGAAGGACGGTCCTAGATTTGATAGCACTAACTATTCACTTCTAAATATTAGGATGCAATGTCACTTAAGGTGTATTGGTGAAACCTTCTGGAAGATCATAAGATATCCATATACTATTCCTGAGAATGGTCCCTCTTCTACTGATGAGATCAAAGATGTTGAAAGTAATATTAGGGATATTGAAGCTTTGGTGAGTGCCCTGATAGATTCAAAGATGGCTAATGTGGTAGGTCTGCAGACAACTCATGAGATTTGGATGAAACTAGAAACTTTGTATGAAGGAGATGCACATGTGAAGATGGCTAAGCTACAAAGCTTGAAAGGAAAGTATGAAAATCTAAAGATGGGTGAAAATGAAAATATCACCTCTTTTATGCAGAGATTAAATGAGATAGTGATGGGTATTAAATGTAACGCTGGTTCTGTGGATGAGGATGAAATTGTGGATAAATTACTCAGATCCTTGCCTCCCTCCTACAAAATGAAGGTTCATGTTATTGAAGAGTTCAGATCAGTAAATAAGATGACAAGAGATACACTGATTAGGAAGCTTGTTGTGTTTGAGATAAGTGAATTTGGTGAATCTACACCAAAGATTGAATCTGCATTTAAGGCTACTGTATCTGGAAGTAATAGGGAAAGATATAGTCTGAGAGAAAGTTCCAAAAAGATATCCAAGTATGATGAAATTTTGAAATAGCTTGAAGATAAAGAAAGAGAGGTAGAAGAATTGGAAGCACTGATTGCAAAGCAAGAAGGGGGAGGAAAAGGTAAGTATGAAGATGTATTACCTATTAAATGTTTTTCATGTAGTAAAATAGGTCATTTTGCATCAAGATGTCCTGAAAGAGTTCCTAGATATAAGCCTAAGAAGTCAAGATTCCCAAAGAGATGCTACTTTGTTGAAGAAGCAGTGACTAATGATGAATCTAATAAAGATAATGGTAAACAAGATGATTAGGCTTTAATTGCTACCATTGAAAATGATCTTGTGGCTACTAAATCTACTAAAGATGAAAGAGCTCTTGCAACTAAAGTTGAAGAAAAAGATGAATGGGTCATTGATAGTGGATGCTCACATCATATGACTGGTGATAAAGGAAAATTTGTGAGTCTAGAGAAATATGACGGTGGGGTTGTAAGATTTGGAGATAACAATGCTGGTGTGATTCATGGCAGAAGATCTATTTGCCTTGGTGGTAAGGATAACACTAATGATGTCCTCTATGTTGAAGTCCTAAAGCATAACTTGTTGAGTGCTAGAAAGATGGTTCAAAAGGGATATGATCTTCAGTTCAAAGATGGAAGATGCAAGATACGTGGTAGTTTTGGGAACATGATTGGAACAAGAAAGCAAACAAAAGGTAATATTTTTCACCTGTATACTGCTAGTGGAAGTTCTTTAATTGCTCAAGTAGATGAAAGCTGGTTGTGGCATAGGAGATTGTGTCATGTAAACTCTGACAACATTATCAAGATAAGTTCTACTCAAGTAGTAAGAGATCTACCTAGATTAGTGAAGCCTGCTAATGTAATCTACAAGGAATGTCAAATGGGTAAACAAACTAGAGTCTCATTCCAAAGCAAACAATTTCATTCAAATAATTTGTTGGAGCTACTACATACTGACCTTTGTGGTCCCTCCAAAGTTAGAAGTATTCATGGAGAAAGGTATTTTATGTTGGTTATTGATGATTACTCTAGAATGATTTGGGTTTCCTTTTTGAGAGAAAAACGTGAAGCACTGGAGAAATTCAAAAGTTTCAAGGCTATGGAAGAAAATGAGAAAGGTCTAAAAAATCAAGTGCCTGAGATCTAAAAGAGGTGGTGAGTTCATTTCTAAGGAGTTCAATTCTTATTGTGAGGATCATCGAATTAAAAGACACTTATCTGCTCCTCGAACCCCTCAACAGAAAGGAGTTGCAGAGAGAAAGAATAGAACAATTCTGGATGTGGCTAGAGCCATGATGATGTAAGGAAATGTGTCTCAAAAGTACTAGAGCGAAGCGATAAACACTGTTGTGTATACCTTGAACCAGGTAAATGTGAATGGAAATTTGGGTAAGACCCCTTATGAGTTATGGATTGGTCACAAACCTACTGCCAAGTATTTTAAGATCTTTGGAAGCAAGTGTTATATAAGGAGAGATGATGATATAGGAAAATTTGATGCTAGAAGCAATGAAGGGATCTTTCTAGGTTACTCCACTAAGAGCAAGGCCTATCGATGCTATAACAAAAGATTGAGAAAGATGGTTGAAAGTGAAAATGTCAGAGTTGATGAGGAATTTGTCAAATCATCTAGACAATGCAGCTATGATTTAGATGAAGACAACACAAGCCAAGGGAAGAACACTCAGACACCGAATCTACTTTAGATTATTCCATATGTTCCATTGAAGCAACCTCAATTTATTCTTGTAAATCAAGCAATTCAAGAAGCTTAGACAAGTGCAAGTGTAAGAGAAAGATCAGAAGAGTTAGAGGTCCAAGTAAGCCCCAAAACTACAAGATATGTAAAGCTAAATCATTCTAAAAGTCAAATAATAGGACATAAGAGTAAAGGAGTGCAAACCAAAAGTAAAATTACAGAAGAATATTATCTAATTTCCAAGATTGAACCTAAGAATGTCACTGAAGCCTGCCAAGATGAACACTGGTTGGAAGCTATGAAGGAAGAGCTGATACAGATTGAGAAGAATGACACATGGCTACTGGTTCCTAGGCCTAAAGACAAAAATGTGATTGGTACTAAGTGGGTATTTATAAACAAGCTAAATGAAGAAGGTGAAGTGGTCTGGAATAAAGCAAGAATGGTATGTAAAGGTTATTCTCAAATGGAAGGTATTGATTTTGAAGAAACCTTTGCCCCTATGGCTAGAATTGAAGCTGTAAGATTATTTCTTGCTTATGATGTGCAAAAGAACTATAAAGTCTATCAAATGGACATGAAGTTTGCATTTCTGAATCGAGAACTAGAAGAAGAAGTGTGCATTGAATAGCCAGATGGATTTCAGCTAACAGATAAGGGAGATATGGTTTGTAGATTGAAGAAATCTCTCTATGGACTTAAGCAAGCCCCCAGAGCTTGGTACACTAGATTGGAAAAATATATACTAAAGCTTGTACTCACTAAAGGTATTATTGATAGCAACTTATACTTCAAGTTAGATCATGACAAGGAGTTGATTATAGAAGCTTTTGTTGATGAAATCATCTTTAGAGGTGATGAAAATCTATGCATGAAGTTTGCTGATGAGATGAAGAGTGAATTTGAGATGAGCATGATTGGTGAGATGAAGTTATTTTTGGGATTACAAATTACACAAATAGACCAGGGTATTTTCATATCTCAATCTAAATATGTGAAAGAACTACTAAAGAAGTTTGGAATAGATGACTTCAAACCTATTGGTACCCCATGGTGACTGGATGTAAGTTGACACAGAATGATGATTCTCCAAAGGAAAATCAAACTAGGTACAAATCAATGATTGGTGGATTGCTCTATTTGACACATACTAGACTAGACATTATGAATGTTGTGTGTATGGTTGCTAGATTTTAGGCTGATCCAAAGGAATCACATGCGACTGTTGTCAAAATAATTTTCAGATTTCTAAAGGGAACAATTGATTTTGGACTTTGGTATCCAAAGGATGATGATCTCACTTTGTGTGCATACACTAATGCGGATTGGTCTGGTGACGTAGATGATAGGAGAAGTACTAGTGGTGGTGCTTTCTTCCTAGGAAAGAAGCTAGTATCCTAGTTGAGTAAAAAGAAAAACTCAATTTCTCTATCTAAAGCAGAATATATTTCTACTGCCAATAATTGTACTCAAGTGATATGGATGAAACAGATGTTGAGAGATATCAGGGTGATATATGAAGATCCTATTTCTATATATTGTGACAACTCAAGTGTAATAAATATCTCAAGGAATCTGATGCTACACTCTAAGACTAAACATATATCAATCAAGTTTCATTTCTTGAAGGAAAAAGTGAATGAGAAAGAAGTCAGATTGGAGTATGTGCCTACCAAAGAATAGATTGTAGATATATTTACTAAGCCTTTTCCAAAGGATACTTTTGAGTATCTCAAAGGAATGCTAGGGGTAATTACCCCTCCTGATAAGAACTAAATGATGCATTTTCTTGCATCAATCCATGAGCTTCATTGCTATATTTTGATCCAAATTGATGTTTCCATGGCTACTACTTAGGGGGAGTAGTCAAATGTGTAGATATGGGTTCAGAGCATGTGCAAATGTTCATTGTTACTTTGGCATTGATGCCAAAGGAGAAGTGTAATGTGAAAATCCTTGTGGAGAGAAGTTTAGTTAGGAGGCGTAGAAGAAGTCAGTTTGTTGGGTTGATGGTATTTTTCACATCATGTGTTGCCATCAATGCCAAAGGGGGAGATTGTTGGATATTGTGGATGTGTTGCTGATATGTGGTTGTCATTGATGTCAACACTATTAGCATTTGGTGTATCAATTGCTATATATGTTGAGAATATTGAGAAAATTGTAAGAGATAGTCTTATGTGTTCCCAGTGGAACTATGCAGGTCATGATGGTGTCCTATTCTAAACGTTGAAGATTAGATGATGTGGATTAAAGGTTTTATTGTTGAGTTTATCTAGATCATCTACCAGAATTTTTAGAGGTCCGCGTGACGTTTTGAGTATGTTGTGGTCTGACAGTGTTTTTCTAGTCTTTGTCAGTATTCCTGAATGAAGATTTTGTGATTCTGGTTATCTTGGTTGGTGCAGATGCTTCTTTGTTGTTTTTTCATACTCTTAGATGTCTCTAGATCATTCTCTATCTTTGTGGTACATTCAAATTATTCGGTGAGCTCGTGATTGAAGATTTTTTTGTGAATGTTCAATTTTTCATGTTCTTGGCTAACATGTTGATGGTAGCGTGTTGTGGATCTTCGAGGTGAAATTAATTAAAGTATTTTCATGTTGGAGATGTTAATTTGGGTCTCCACTATGTTGTGGCTGACCTTGGTGGATTCACATTAAAAGTTTATCTGTAAATTTGGGCCGACATTGCAAATATATTTTATTTTCTTGGCCTATGAAGTTGTGATGGAATCTCATGTAGTGGATATATAAGGGTGATTAGTTCATTGGTGAAGATGTTGCTTCGTGTGCTCCCATGCATGTATGTGTGAATATCATTTGATTGCAGAGCAGAGTGTGAAGAAGATTGTACGAAGTGTGAAGAAGTGTTGAGCTTAATTGGAACTATAATCAAGCTTGTGCAGAAGCTATTTTCTCAATTCATACCCTCTGGATATTTAATCCAACTATGTTGGGTAGTGAGCCCCATCTTTGTAATTGAGCAGTGAGCTCTAGGCAGTGTGCCTGAATGCATGTGTATTCCCCTTGTTTTTTTCCATTATACTTCTAGCAGAGTATAATCTTGTGGACTAACATCCACCGTGGTTTTTCCCCTAATAGGGTTTCCATGCAAAAATTCTTGGTGTTATTTGTCTCTTTGATGTGTTAATTTCTTGTGGTTAATTTCTTATTCATCAGATTTGAGATTAAGGTTAAGTTAAGTTAGAAATTTTAAATTTGTATGACAACCAATTCACCCCCCCCCCCCTCTTAGTTGTATGTCCTTGTTTTTCCAATAGACACACCACCTAAAAAAGGTTTCCATGTCCCTGGAAATTGATTTGCAATTGATCCTCCTTTAAAAGATTCATTTCCTTGACCTACAAAAGACATTTGGATTGGAAAATTCAAAAAACTTGATTTATGCTTACCATTCTTCTGCTCTTGACCAACATGGTAATGTTTTCATTGACTTGTAACACATCCCCTGACCTCTCTTCCATTTGTGACTGGTATAGAACCTACTCCAAATGTCTTCTGCCTTGACCAAGCAACATACCTTCCTTCATACCTTTGTCCTTGCATTTGCACTTGTCCAAATCCATTATTGTCCTTGAATGTAGACATCAAACCCACTATCCTCAAAGCCTTTTTATTTTTAGTCCTATGCATCACTATATTTTAAATCCTTAGAACCTTTTCTCTACCTATCCTTGACTATCCTTCAACCTTAGCAACCACTATAGGACACCACACTGTGCCAATCATAATTTTATCAACTTTTCTCAATCCCTCTTGCTTTATCATCAACAATTCACCTTTAACCTTTCCTAGGCCAGTCTCCATCTTCTTCTTCTCATTATTCTTCTCCTCCAACTGTGCATCAACCTTCAATACCTTTGTCATATTGTCTGCAACCTTTTTCATGGTTGCCAACTGATCATTCTTGACTTCTCCAATTTGTACATATTCCTTTCTACCCATCATGATGACCTTTGCTACCCTTGTCTACTCCCTATCTTCTTCTTGAAATGGTAACAACTGGAATATGTTTCCCTCATGCTCAATCTGATAAGTATTGGCCCATCCATCATACACAACATGCTTTTCAGACTATCATGGCCACCCAAGCAACAAATGGAAACATTGCATTGGTAAAACATCACAAAGTACTCTATCTTTGTATCCTCCAATTTGAAATTCAACTAAGGCCTACTCATTGACTAGAATTGACTGATCATCATTTAGCCATGACACCTTATAGGGTTTTTGATGAGGGAATTTGAATAAACTCAACTTATCTACCATTTCCTTTGATACAACATTGTTAGTGGAGGTTGAATCAATTACTAGCTTGCATAATTTTCCTTTGCTCTTGCAGGTGGTCTTGAAGAGACTTCTCCTTTGCAATGGTTCTTTGTCCTTGGAGGCCTTCAAAATTTTTCTTTGCAACATCAAAAATTCACCAAATTTAGGTGTAGCAAAAAGGCTTGGTGAATTGACATTTTCCTCTTCATCTTCTTGCACAAGTTGAACTCTCTTTTCACCTTTTCTCTCACTCCCACTTGTAGTAGCACCAAACTTATTAGGACACTTGAAGAATGGATGAAAAAATTCATCACACTTGTAACATCTTCCTACAAACACATTAGGATCTCTTCCTCTAAATTTTGTTCTTCCACCTCTCCATCCACCTTTGGATTCAACCACTTGTTCCTTTCCTTTACCAGTATCTTCTTGGTCTTCTTTAGACTGTTTTGGTGTAGAAAAGGTATCTAATCCCTTAGAAGAACTGCCTCTTCCTCTTGTTACCTTCTCTTGTCTCCTCTTCACTTTCTCCTCTAGCCCTTATATCCATTTGGAAACATTACTCTACTATCTTTGATGTCATCAAATTGATTTCATCCTATATGTTATACCTTAAACCATTTAGATACCTTGCAACTCTTTTCTTTCCCATCTTCCTCATGTTGGTCATATACTCAACCTATATAGACTTCCTCGATTAATGCTTGCATCTAAGTTCTTTTAAGGTTTTGAAGTATTTTTAAAAGCAATTGAACATTGCGATCATTAGGAAGAGCTTACCTTTTATTTTTTTCCTTCATTCTCTCCCCAGAAGTGATCTTAGCCTTCCCCTTTCGCCTTTCTTCTTGCACAAAAGTTCCACCACATCAAAGCATGTCCTTTCAACTTGGTTTTTCCTTCTTCCTTTTGTTCTTCATCTATCTCCTCACTTTCAGTAATTCTCCATGGTGCCTTATCCAATCCAAGAGCTCTTCACCATCTAGTTTTTCCTCCAAAAGCCATAGCTTAAGTCCATTTTTCCATGTCCATCACCATTCATAGCCTTCAAAAGCTTCAACATTCTCATATCTTTTGGATCTAATTCTTCCTCTTCACTAGATGTCTCTTCCTCTTCTGAATCACTCTCGTACATATCCATTCTAGTCTTAGACTTCAATGCAGTCATCTCCCTCTTTAAGGCTTCTAATTCTCTAGCTTGTTGATCAACCTTTCTTGCAACTATGCTTCCTTTAGGAGGCATCTTGACAGTTTGGCCTCTTCAACTTCCAATCACCCTTCCTTCAATAAACAACCTTCAACTCACAAAATATTTCTTCCCTATGCTCTAATACCACCTAACGCAAACAAGGTGGTGATAAAACAAACTAACACAAAATGATCAGGTTCACTCAAGAAACCAGTCCCTTCAATACTATCCACACAACTTATTTCAAACCCTTACCTAGAGGCTTGTAGCCCTCTAACTCTACCTTTTCAAAAAATATTTTAGAGAAGGATGTTCAAGGCCAAAAAAACACCAACTAAGACTCCTCTCAGGGCTCATCACAACATACCAAAAAGAATGCAAGAGGTTTCTTTGAGACAATGTAATTGAACAAATTAGTGCCCTATCATCAAACCACCAAATAGCCCTCTTTTACAAAGGAGAGTCCCAAAGGCTCTTTCATTTCTCATCAAAACTCAATGGAAAGTGTATTTGTTGTTACAAAATATCAAATTCCACCCTCTCAACCATCAATGCAATGTCGCTATGATACTATATTACAAAACCCTCAATTTACATACAAAACACAAAGGGTTTTACTCCAAAATTATATCTCTTAGGCTTCTCCAGACCTCACCAATGCTTACAACATATCCAAGAAATGATGCCTGGAGACTCCAAAATCCTCACTTGGACAATTCATTCAACATTTCATCAAAAACCCTACTTTGGTTCCT
>VDFB02248653.1:0-10471 GCA_007258455.2 Sequoia sempervirens | reverse complement strand
TGGCCCATCCTTTTAGTACTCAAAACAACATCAAACTAAACCTTATATACTTCACTATGACAATGAAAGCACCATTTTATTTCTAAAGAATCTAGTGTTTCATGCTAGAATAGACCATATAGAGGTTTATTCCATTGCATGAGTTATCTCATCCAAGAAAATGTGAATTATCTTCAATATTGTAAGATAGAGAAGTAGATAGTTGATATTTTCATCAAGGCTTTTAAGATTAAGAGAAGTCACATGAATACTTAATGATTGTCATTTGTGGGGATTGTTGTGAATGTATAAGTGGGTTTTGTTGTTGTGAGTTATCTTATGTAATCTCTAACATTAAGAGAGATGACAACATAGTTAATGTTAATGGTTGTGAAGTTTGACAAATAATTAAAAAAAAAACATAGATGAATGAATATAATACATCTAAAAATTCTATATATGTGTGTTAAAAAAAGAGCTTTAGAATAAGATATAAACATGCATGAAAGCATAATGAAAGGGGGATTTCGTTCCCTATGTTTTAGGGCAGCTATATCTTATAGATGCATGTGCCCTACTAAACATGTATGCCAAATGTGGAACCATATACAGGGCATGAAGAGCTACATAGGAACTTCAGGACAACAATCAGCACAAAAACTACATAAAAGATGAATTTAAGTCTATAACTAGTTAAAGATCACTGAATATGTATGTATTTGTGTTTTTCCTAACAATGGTCCTACATAATTTCACATCGAGTGAGAATGACAAGAAGTAGCAAAATGCATAAATCAACAGAATGTCATCACAATATAATATATAAAAATAAATAAGTCAAAGTGGAGAGGCTGTAAAATAGCAACTGGGAAGCATAGAAGCAAAAATTTAAATGTAGCAATCTCTTGTATGCTTTTAGGCTATTTTTCTTCCATTAAAACATCACTGTATGCACTGTTGCATGAATTCACATAAGTTTTAAAGGGATTCAGACTCTGTAAATATAGTTGTAGTAGCTTTTTTTGTCAAGATACATATCAAAGAATTTCCTATTAAACTTCAATGGAAACAAACCCTAAAAAACTTATGCTATTACAGTGCATATTCTCCCATATTTTGGAGAAAGAATTATGCCTACGTTTCATAGTTAGGGTTTATGCACAAAATGGATTTTTCTTTACATACATTGCACAAAAAACATAAAAGAAAACTCATATACTTTGCTTGTGTTTCACAAAAAAAAATGAAATCGAAAACATATTTGTAAAAACTTGAAAATCTGAAGGATTTAAAGATAACAAAACCGAAGAAAGCGGAATAGAACAAAAGGGTTTAAACAATGAAAACCATAAAGTTTTAGACAGATTATATACAATTCAAATGTTATAATATTCTCAGATCTGATCTTGCGACATTCATAAATCGTGAAAAACTAAACAAATGAATTCATAAACTCAAACTTATTCTCCAACAGGATCTGAGACATATATTTAAAACGGGTCATAGGGGACGAATGTGAGCAGCCCTTCATCATCTTTAGTTTCATCTTCCTTTGTGGTCCCTCTTTATAGTTAGTGCTTCCAATTAAGGAGAGATCTTGAGAATATTATAACATCTGAATGATGCAAGATCATATCTGGTTATGCGCTATGGTGCAATTGGTAGTCCCAGGTCTTGTGGACATAATAAAAATCAAATCATTTCATTTTTATATAAAAATGGTTACTACTTATGGAATCATTGCACATAAACCCAGAGTTCAATATTTTAATGTTTTCATTTGTACAGAAACCTAAGAGGCGTACCCCAGCTTCCTATGGAGGACGTATGAGCATGCCAGATAAGGCATCACAACGCTCCAGAAGCATGTCTTTTATCCTGATCGTGTTCGTGTGAGGGAGATCTCCAGCTTTATCCAAGAAAACTTTCTACACCTCCCGTGGTAAGGAAACTTTATCCAAATTCAGTGACACTAGATCCACTAAGCAAGATAGCTATGCCAAGATCACAAGCTATAGCAGCCCTAAAATCTAAATTTGAGCCTTTCAAGGAACGCAAATTACTAAGTGATTTTACAGGTATTGATTTGTTGTCTCTAAATATTATGTATTTATCATTAGTGCTTCAAATATCAACAAGAATACTTCTTGTAGAATAAGGTCAATCTAACATTACTATCCTGTTATGGGATTTTTTCCTTAATAGAAGTAAGCTCTGAAACTCCACCTAAAAAGCTAGAGACAACTCTAGTTTCGCCAAGTAGGCCAAATTCTATTTCCATGAATGGCATAATTAGTTCCAATTCTATGAGTAGCAGAATTGAAGCACTAACTATAAAAGAGGACTTAAAGGAAGATGAACCTGAAGATGATGAAGGGTTGATCACATTCCCCTATGACCGTTTAAAGATATCATCTCCATTCCCCTATTTAACTATAAAAGAGGATGTTAAAATCATATATATAATGTTGTTTCTGTTGCAATCTCATAATCTTTCATTCTCTGATGGTCCGGGTTTGACTTATTATTGTATATTTTGAAACACACAACAATAAACAAGAATCTTTTATTCATTCAAACAAATTACATCATGATTCAACTCAATATAGAGGTTTTATTAGCGTCTAAATAAAAACAGTTTGCAGCCTTGCATGTAGGGGATGACATGCACTTACAAACAATTATTTAAAACTAATTTAAATGCAGACTATTTCTTAAACTAGTTGTCTAAAAATAGAGTTGCGTATTGCAGTGAAGACGCATGGAACATGGTGGTGAAACTCATGATTTAATTATCACCAATTATAAACACTTTCTTTAAGCCATTCTAGTATAATGCTTGGAGTTCCTATCTGGTCTAGTTCTAATATCTATATTGAACTTTTCATGGATCAACTAAAATTCAAACCTAGGACCTTCCTTTTGCTACTAGAATAGCCTACCAACTAAACTACTGACCCTTATAAGATCAACCCATATTTGACCAAAGACTTATTATCAACAACTTCCAAATAACAGTCATACTATGATTATCTTTAGTGGACATCTTCATTCGAGATTTAATCCAAGATGAACAAATATAACTGCACTTTTATCCTACATCTGCACAAATAACTGACATCTTCACCAAAACTCTTGTAAAAGGATGTTTTACAAATTTGAGACTCTAATTAAAGATCACCCCATTGATCATCAGGAGAATGAAGATATTGTTGACCCACATATTACAAACAACATTTAGCTTTAGTTTTATTAGCACGCTTCCTAGTTTTTAAGCTAGTTCAATCCTATTTATGCTTCCTAGTTTTCTCCCTATTTTATTCCTCTTTGTAAAAGCAGTGATTATTTTTCAGTAGTCTGTAGCGTTGTGTAAAAGACTTATATGTTTGGAAGTAAAAGTCTATTATGATATGTGAGAGAAATACAGAGCTATTTTATTATTTATATTTCAAGAGCCATGTGGAAGATGAAAGATTGTGTCTGACGTCTCTCTCAAGAGCCTTGCAAACTCAAATGCATTTGATTAGCCATGAACAAACACATTTAAGAATTTTTTTCGAAGAACTGACTATTGAAATTGAATCTCTAAAGTTGAAATTAGAGAACTATAATCATAGACTTGATTAAATAAAAAATCAGAGGAACTCATTTAGATCTGTGTCAGCAAGTATGGAGGAAGCTCATCTTCAAAAAAAAATTGGTTCAAGGAAACAAGAAGTCCATGAGCTTCAAAATAAGTTGGGTATGTGGGCTAGTCATGACAATTGAGTTTCCATTGGTGATATACTCGATTCAATACTCGATTCAACAACAGGGGAGAGGCAGTTACTCATATCTCTGGTTATAGAGAACAGAACAGTGAAACAAGAAGTCCTTCGACTTAATCAACAAAATCAACTGTACAACATATTATTAAACTTTTGAACTGTTAGAAAGAATAGGGAATATTGAATAAAACCATTATGCTGGACATATTCATAGGAAATAAATAAAATCTTATTCTAAGAACATCTTAAGAACAGGGTAAAAGTTGATGACATACCTCAAGGCCTGAATATTTTCTAGAACAGCCATCAAAGCAGCAAGTATTCTAGGAAAGCGAATCAAACATTTCACTTCTACTCTTCCACTACACATAAATTCCATGTAAAATAAGCCTTAGGAAAAATGGGTTGTAAATTCTTCTATTATTAAATATTAATCATCCCAGGCCCACATTCAGTAACGTTACCAACTATTTAGCTACATGAAATTGACTTGAAAGACCATAGGAGGAGGCTTCAGAGCACAATCTGAGAGGGCCTAATTTAACTTCCATGCTTGAGCATTCTCTTTAGTGGGAGTGTTAAAAAAGAAGTGTTAGACAAATTCCTTGAGAAGAAAAAAGAATCAAGAAAGTCGGAAGATCTTGATGCTCTCAATCCTTGACTCTTTCAATTCAATGTGATGAGCAACAATTTCCTCCTCCCTCTACAATGTGATGATCTAGAGAAGAAGGAGAATCAATCTTTATCCGCTCCACAATATGATGATTGCCACCCACACTCGCTACAAATATAACAGTAAGGGCCTGCATCAACACCCATCTTAACAAAATAAGATCTCAACTCTAGAAAAAGCTACTGCAAATGGCAAAGATAGGAAATGCAGAGTAATTTGTAGAAATTGAGAACATGAAAGGAATGGCAGAGTCCTACGATAATGTATTTGAAGAGAACTGTATCCTACTGTTGCTTTCTTCTGCTTTTTCCCTAAATATTCAAAGAATACAGGTTGCTCCTGTTTTTTTCTTTAGGCACATTGTCATTGCATTCTAATTTGAATTTTAAATTTTCTTGGGGAGTGCATGGCTAGCCAGGGGATTTCAAGTTCTAGTTTTTGAACTTAATTATGCAATTGTCAAAAGTTAATTTTTATTTGGTTTTGGATTATTTTAGGGGAGTATAATTATATATCAACAAATGTTGTATTTTTGAAAAATCGGATTCATTTTATTTATTTATTATTATTATTATTTATATATTCTTTTATATATTTCATCATGTCTTATTTGTACCTATCTATATTTTTAAACATTTTCTATTTATTATGTCTATTATTGTCTACTATGTTCAAATATTCATGCTCCACATTAACATGACTATTCTCTTATTTCAAGAAATCAAACAAAGTGAGATTAATCTTGTATCAGACAAATTCAACCTCTAAAAATTTAAATTTAAAATCAATGGACTTTCATCTATTAGAAACATTTCCTCCAAAAGCATTCATACACTCAATGCATTATCTCATAAATAAAGATTATTGTAAACTTGTAGAATCTCTATGCAAGGCTTTTGAAATATCAAGCTCCCCAATTCCACTCTATGTAACGACGCATTTTAATCCATACTTCATCTCCATACATATCAAACTTACAAGAGATACTCAACTTTAGCAAGCAAGACAAAGGTAATGATAGCCAATGTAAACAACTACTTATGTTCTTGATTTTATAGAAATAAAGTTACAAAAAACTACCATGTTGTTATCATATCCCGTAAATTTAAAGAATATCAAATGGTTATAGGGGGAGTCATGGCATGAGTATGGGTGTCATACTAGTAAAATTAAGACAATGTTATTAGACAATAAAAGTTTCTAATGACAAATTAAATGAGAAGCATGGACACCATGAAAAAAATGAACAAAAAGGAACACAAAATTACCATCCATCAATGCATTCAATCACATATGGGCATGATGGTGTTGTGTCTAGATAGTTCCTACAATGTCATTAAAGTGATATGGCTTTATGGTCCCATGATCGTCCAAAATTTCAAGTCACATGAAAAAAAGAAAATGGTGCTAGGAGTCTATAAACCCTTGCAACCCCTTTGCCTCTAGGAAAAAAGTGTGAAAGAAGGGAAGAAAAAGTACGTGGGATAGGAAAGGAATATATTGGTGTGAAGAAAAGAGAATGGAGAGGGAAAAAGTGATCTCATGGAATGCATGGATTGTAGGATATGAATGAAATGAATTAGTTGAAAAGGCTTTAAAATATTTTTTATAAGAAAACATGGAAATAATGGTGCATGAAGGACAAATGACTTGTAACCCACCATAAAGGCATGATTTCACGTAGTACAAGTTAGGTGCTACCATGAGGGTGTGAGCAACAAAGATTAAAAGGAGGAGAATAGGGTAGGAGGGCATATAAAAGTTGGGTGAGATAGATTTGGGGCACCGTTGGGAACATCGTGTGATAGATAGAGGTGATTTAAGAGGGGGATGACATGTAGAGAAAATCTAAGAATGATATTAACACAAAAGGAAAATGAAAAGGAACTTGACATGGGAATAAGACGTGAAGGGTTGGAAGGAAAAGGGTTTGCTGAAGCATATACACATGCTCTTCTCAAAATTGATTTGTTGAAAAAGGCTTTAGAATATCTCAAGCAAATGAAATTGGTAGGAAAATTCCCCAGACGTAGCCCACATCCTCCGTGTGTAAGATAAAATGGTGGGAGATTTAGGAGAAGAAATATATGGACCTACTAAATCATAAAGGAGGGAAATTTTATTAGATATTAGAGTTGCAACTACCTTGGTAGATGTGAAAGATGAATCAAGAATATGAATTTCATGGAGCATAGTGAACAAAACAGGTACTTAGTTTTTTTTATTAATTGTATATTTTTTTTTGCATAAGGATGGTTTTGTTAGAGTCAAAATATTTTATAGATTAAACCTATCCCAATGTCTATGGGAAAAACACTACAAACTTTCTTATAGGCTATCTTTCCTTTTTGATTCAACCCATCTAGAATTTTAGGTATTACATAAGGTTACACTTAGTCCATAATCGACAAAGAATATGATTATCTTGCCTACAAAGACATGAAAATAAGTTTTCAATTGAAGGCTAATGTCATTGCGTACCATGCAGATGATTATGAATATAATACTATTGATATTTCTTTAACTACTCTAAAATTGATAAAGAAGATTATTGATATGTGCTAGCTTTAACTTAAGTGCATTGTTTAAGGTATGGAGATTATTATAAGAAACTTCATAATTTAGAGATGAGGGTTGTCCTCAAATATTATAGTTGAATTAAGATTAAAAAGAAAATCCTTTATTTTGACATATATTAGGTTTGACAACCACTTTTTCTAGAGCATTTCTTTCAATTATGTTAGTGTTCTAAAATTGACTCTGAAAATCTGCAATGGCCTTAGAAAATACTAGATCGTGTGTTCAGTATTTATTATAAAAGATAAGAATGCCTCCTTATAATTGGATAAAGCACTATATCTTAGGCGACGCATTTATCTTGGAAAAAATAAATTAAAGACTATGACAAAGGTTCTTACCATACCTATTAACAATAATTATAAGACAATAACATAAAGTATGAATTTTTATTTAACATGTTCAAGTAGAAGATTAGTGGTTCAGTTTTAAGTATGAATTCCCATATAATACTTGGTAATCATATCAAATAACATGTTATGATATGGTTGTTTTCCTACCATGATAGTATTTTCAATTACAAGAAGTATATTTGAGTGAATCTTTAATTGAACTTTGATGGTGGGTAAGTGCACAAAGTTGAGTCCATGAAACGTGGAAGTTTTTTCCTTAGCCAAAAAATTGAAATCAACTTTGCAAAAATGGGATCCCGTTTAGCTTCGAGATCCCGAGCCTAAACACGAAATGGGATCCCACTTTTTAAAAATCGAGATCCTGTTTCCTATAGGACCCTGAATCAATGGAGAAGGAATGGGATCCCAATTACTACAAAACGGGATCCCAATCTGTAAAAATCAGGATCCTGTTTTGTAGAAATCAGGATCCCGTTTTATATTGCTATTTATTTTTTAAAAAACAAACAGAGTTCATTTCACAATGGACGGGATCCTGAGTACAGGTGACAGCGACCCCCACAAACAGCTACAGGTACCCGCCCATGCCCTATTTTTTTTGCAATTTTCCATTTTTTATTGAAATTGTGAAGAAAATAAGTGAATTTAGCATGTTTTTTTAATTTATTTCACGTTTTGAGCATTTTTTTTCCTATTATAGTAGAAATGAGTAATTGTAAAAAATAGACAAAAAAATGCAATGAAACCTAAAGATTTTTTAATAGAAATGAAAAAATGAACCTTGAATTGTGTTTTACAAACAAAATTTAACTTTTGAAACCTAAATTGTTTGATTAAACCAAAAAAAATTGAATTTAAAACCCTAATTGGAAACAAAACAAAAAATTGCATTTCAAAACCCTAGAAATTGAAAAATGAAATAAAAAAATTTTACTTAGAAACCTAATCAAGCTTTTGAAACCCCCAATTCAAATCAAACTAAAAAAGAATTTGAAAACCCTAGTTTGAACTGAAAACAAAAACTGCATTAAAACCTAATTGCTTAGAAATTGAACCCTAATTGAGATTGGAACAAATTTTTTGTTAAAACCCTAAATTGAAATTTTGAACAAATCATTTTGATTTTGAAAACTAGGTAATTCGAAAGCTTAAAAAATTCATTTGCATTGCTTAAATGTTTTAAATTTTATTTCATTGTATGGAAAAAATAATATGTTAAACTTTAGTTTCAATGTTAAATTATAATTAGATTAGAAAACAATATGTTAAAGAATAGTTAAAATTCATAAAGTTTATCTTGATGTTTGTTTGCAAATTTAGTTAGCAAATTCGTAAATCTAAGCATGTACAATCGATTCCAATTGGCACTAGCTTGCAAATCTAAATTATTCCAAGGGTGACCCAAACTTCACCCTAAGTTTGCTAAACCCTAAACCCTGAACTATAAAATCTAAACCCTCAACACTAAATCATTTGAATTTTGTCTTAGGACCTTAAAATGAAATTTGGTTTCCTTAAAAAACCCTTTGTTGTCACCATTCAGTAGAGATTTTTGTAATGTTTTCACTTATTTGAACACATAATATAAAACCTTTTGGTTTCTA
Source organism: Sequoia sempervirens (assembly GCA_007258455.2). Classification (NCBI taxonomy): domain Eukaryota; kingdom Viridiplantae; phylum Streptophyta; class Pinopsida; order Cupressales; family Cupressaceae; genus Sequoia; species Sequoia sempervirens. Next base: position 1,518 of record VDFB02248653.1, on the reverse strand, counting down.
CAAGTTTATGAAGAGTGGATGATCACTCTCTATCACACTTAGACATGATCATTAGGGATCTAAATCATTGGAAGAAAACTTTATTCTATTATATCCACAAGATAGGAGAGTGTGAGTGAGAGTGCTATGGGTAAAGTTTCTTTCATTGGACATACCTAAAATTATGTAGGTTCAATGTCAAAAATGGATCTATTTGGTAGATTTATGAAAAATATTATGAATATCTAGAATACCATAAAAGTATAATTATAGCAATTCCAATTAGAAACACTTGGGTATATAGCATATGAAATTTAAATCTAGTAAGGTGTCTATTATATAGGAGAGTTGATAATACATGGAAAGAGGTTTGTATGGGAATATATGTATTAAGAAACACATACCATGACCTCTATAGGATTTTTAAGATGTGATCCTAGATAATAATCCACCCATCCTCAATCATAATGGATTCTTTAGCAATTAAGAGAGATTCAATAACCATAAAATTACCTATATTTTGATACTATGTAGATTTATGTGGAAGGATAGAAATGCATCAATAAGGAGACCAAGATGGAACCATTTAACACCTAAGGTAAACCTATTACATGGGAAAGGGAGGAGGTACATGATGATAGGCTGGAGGAACTATGCTATTATTACAATAGAGATAGGAGGAGGATTCATATTATGCTCCTATAAATAAGAGGTTAATTTAGAAGATTAAAAGAACTAGATAATAACAAAGGAAATAATTCTATAGAGGGAGTGAGTGGGATTGTTGGAAATATAAAAGGAGAGAGGTGAAGGTCCCAACACCTACATAGAGTCCTACATGAAATACACCAATCTAGGCACTTCCTAGAAGGATCAAGATCCATGTGAGTAGCCTCTTTTTATTTTTGTATCTTCTACATATGTATATTTATTCGTTTATTATGTGATTAAAATTATGTATGATATAACTTATTAATAAGTGATTACAAGTATAATTATTAAAATATTTCATATTTATTTTGATATCCTCTAATGTAGGAGGAAATTTTTACTTTTTTTGATAGATGTATGTTATTTTTGTGATATGTATAGATTGATTCATTTTTAACATGATACTTTTTTTTATTAGAGGGGTAAACACTTTTGACCCAAAGCTAGATGGAACCAATGAGGCCATAGTATGACTAAATTTGGACCTCACTAGACATATAGATCCCTTAAACCATCTATCACTCTAAATCGTATAAATTGATTTCTTAAGGGGTCCCAATATGACATTTCTTAAGGGGGATCAAAGAAGTTCTTAAAATTTGGTGAAGTTGCCCAAGGCAACCAAATTTAACAATGAATCATACAAGATTATAATATGAATGATATTTCATATGATCTAGGTTGGTCGGTTGAGCAAGAAGAGTAGATCAATCAACTATTCTAGAAAATGTTCTTCACTAACTTGCAAGTTCATTTATATTTCAATAGACTTAAAAAATTCACCTAAGTTGTAAACCCTAAATACTGAACTCTAAAATCTAAACCTAA
>VDFB02248652.1:0-13737 GCA_007258455.2 Sequoia sempervirens | reverse complement strand
AGAAGGTGGAACTTTGTCTTGGAAGTTGGTGTTTCCTAAAGGAGAGATTGGTGTCTCTCACTAAGTCATTGCTTAGCAGTGGGGGTTGGTGCCTACAAATCATTTAAGAGCGGATTGGTGTCTCCAGTGGGTTGGTGCCTACAAAGCTTGTAAAGAGAATTTTATATAAGCAATATTTTGCTGTGGTTTTCTCTCATAAGGGTTTCCATGTAAATTGTGTGTTCTTTTTATTGATATTGTGCAATTGATGTTATTGTGATTAAAAGATTAGAAGCCAAAGAGTCACTCAGTTTTCTTCAACAGCCTCAACTTCACACATCTTCCTATGGTAATTGATCACATAATGGACTGAAATTTGTAAGAAAAATTTGCAACCTTGTATCTCCTCACTTTTATTGGCATGCTTAAAACTTAGTAAAGTCTTCGCTTCCCTTTGCTGATTTATGGCACTAGGATTATTTTACTGCATAATTGTGTCATCGGATATTAAATCCTTAAATATTTTATTTAGGCAGCCCTAAGCAAAGAAGTGTAAGGAAATGATAAGAAGATTTATCAGGTTGCATGTAGGTCATTCCCTGTGGTAGTCACAGAGGAAGTCCTCTCCAGCTGGTGTTGGCCCTTGTAGCTGTTCCTTATGTGAAAGCACTAACAACATGATGCATCTTTGGCCCTTTTGCTTGCCAATTAGATTCACCACCAATGGGCTGGCATGGATGTTTTTGTCAACACTCCTGTCAGCCAATCCTATAAAGTCAACTGAGTCCCACAAAATTACAACCCCAAACATCAAAGTGGTACTGGTATGTAAGACATAGAAGCCACCTAACCTCTTGGACCATAGATCATAGATGACAACTTAGACCATGGGATCAATCTCTTGGTTGACCAGCAAAATGAAGGATACAACAAGATTAATTCCTCAGTTGACCACCAACATGAAGAATACTAGAGGACTAATCCCTGAGGGCATCACCAACATGAAGTATACGAGAAGGATCTCTAAAATTGGTGTTTAATGAGAAGACAAAGACTCTCTCACTCATAATAAATATATTTTTGGCTCCAAAATGAAGCCTCTAGGGACTACCTAGTAAAGGCTGTATTGGTATTAAATGCATGCATAAATAAATCTGAATAGGAGGCATTTGAAACATTCATGTCACTACCAAGATCATGACTTACTTATTTTCATAATCATAATCCATAAAAAGTTGTCTCAAGGTGATATATTGGTTGGATGCCTTGTGAAAATAGAATGACCATGCTAGGATTCTACATGAATCACATGTTGACCTAGCTACTGGAGGTGTAACTATCTATGTTTATGAGTACTTGTATCTGTGATTGACTGGGATTTCAAAAGATAGCATTTGATATTGATATAAGTAAAATTAGATCCAAAAAAGCATTACCCTGTGGTTGAGCACATCTATGTAATGTAAAATACAAGTTAGGATAAAGGAAACATTCTGCCTTGCTGGCATTATAAAGGGCCCTACCACACTAAACCCATACGTCGCATGCTCATACTTGCAGATGTGTGAAGATGGAGCGAGATCATGTGAAAGTTATTCACCTATGCAAAGAGATAACGATGACCGTTTAAGGCCAATTATCATAGAAGAGTTTCTCTGCATGGTTTGGATAACCATATAGCTTGCCCAGTTGCCCTTATAGGCAAGTGCAGTGTACTTTACTTACATCAAAATTGATGATTGCCCTCCCTTATTTGATTTGATGTGCACGCATGGCACATACACACTAACTATTTCATTATTACTCTCATTGTGTATTCGTTGCTAGTGTGAAGAAGTACTCCTTAGCAATATCTGTTTCTGTTTATCTAACAGCCTTATCTTAATGATTACATATGAGATTCTTGTGAAAATGGCATTGCAGACTGACAAGGTGAACCACATCTGACTGAAAGGTACTGGACATGGACAGAATTTCAATAAGCTTTCCAATGTCCAAAAGGCCGTGGTCAAGTAGTTGAGAGGAGGCACCACCGTGCAAAATACAGAGGTTCATATCCTAGAGTGTGTAGAACCCCCAATATTAATAGTATGTCAGTTCCAGTAGTTTGTCTGGACCATTGGATTTTTCAATTTGATGAAACAATAACCCTAAGGGGTGGCATCTAAGCTAAGATGCTAATTACCAACCAGGGAAAAGCACCAACAATTTTTTTTATAATAAGATAGCCAGTATTTATGGAGATTATGTTTGAAGACATATATCAAAGAACAGGACCAAATTTTTTGATTTTTGCCAGAAGTACACACACAAATCTGAAGGCACCGTTAGAGATTAGATAAATCAAATAGCGATTACAATATAACTCTTTTCAAGAATCGCACTCAATCTCAATAGAGAGAGAGAACATCATATATGTAAGAGGATCATCTGATTCAATAAAATGGGGCACCGTGAAAGTAACTCAACACAAAGTATGTGCTACCCAAGCGAGAATGGAATGAAACCATGGTGGAACTAAGAAATACAAATGCAACTTGAAATAAACTCAACACGAATGTGTGCCCTGACGGAGTGGGAATGGAGCTACCATAGGGCAGAGATGGAAGATATTACAATGCAATTCAACTATAGATAGGCGGCAAGCCAGCCTCTTCCACTTATGCAGTGGGCAATTACAAAACATAAAGAGCCATAATGAAGAAATGCTGACAGTACTACTGTGCAGCTTACAATATGATGGAGAATGCCTGCAAAAACACGGATTAGATCTCTTCAATTTGCTGCAATGATAAGTATGTCCTCCACATGGTCTAATATGACTATTTAGCACTCTAGCCACACTAAAATGCAATTTTTCCAAGTCTGGTCTGACAGACCAGCAACATGAATGACTGAACCAGCACCCCTTAGACTCACTAAAATGCTCATATATCACTCAAAACAGACCCAAAAGACTTCAAATTTGATGCAATGGACCTATAAAAAGATGGCGCCTAGTTTAGTTATGAGAAAGGACAGCTAAAAGTGGCTATTAATTAATGGCATGGATCCCAAAGCACTCCAAAAAGGGCGCCCTACAAGGAATGACGAATTTGCTTTATAAAATCATAAACTTCGTATTAAAATCTACCAAAATATTGCGGAGCCGGCTTCAACAAAGAAATAATGGGAATAATGCGGAACAACTCTTTTTGTATTTTTGATTTATAGGTAGAGCTATAGATGCAGCCACATTGTCGTATGAAATGACATAAAATCGTGGCCAGACTACATAGTGGCCAACTACAAATGCAAACTCACCTTTCAAAATGCTCCTCAAACAAATGACCTCTCCACTAGGTGCCTATCTCTCAAGCCATAGAAATCGAGTATTAAGGCTAGGAGGCATTCATTCCTCCCGGAAGCAATCTGTTGTTTTGACGGCCTTAACAATATAGAAGTCGCCAGATAAAATGAAAAGAGAAGGCCTTCTTTTATAGACTTAGTAGAGAATCTCTAGATGCTTCTAGAAAGTGCGCCCTTTTTCCAATTTGAATTTGACTTCATTTTCCCTCCAAGAGTGGCGTCCCTTTTTAAGAGCAAAAATAAATCTTTTAATAAAATAATGTCTCCCTCAAAGTTGGCGTCCAAATCCTCTAGCTAAAATTTGGCCTTTAGAAATATTAAAATATTTCCTCCATGTGAAAATACCCGTCATTGTCCCCCTTTTAAAGACAATATTAATTCATGATGCTAGAACAAGGAATTATAATGTTAAATTATAACATTATAATATAAAATATCTTATATCACCATGGAAATGCATCAGAAGCCAAATTCAACCATACCGTCTGAACAAACTGCCATAGTGAAGCCTACTGATTAGGAGTCAACAAGTCAACTGCTAAAAATAAAATTTACTAAAAATAGTAAATCCATGTAATTGCTCAAAATGCCGAACCGAAACCACCAACGTGAAGCTCTCTGAAAACCCAGAAAGAATCCGCAATCCAAAATCAACAATTCCAAATGCAGACTAAGCAAAAAGACGAAAACATCCTCTAACAAGTTTGGAAACCCTGATTCGAGCTTCTGCTAGCCGACAGCTCACCGGGGATAGGCCATCAATCACTGAAAGGTGTAGTGCTAAAAATGGGGACATTACAATCCGCCCTTCCCAAAATTGCTTGTCCTCAAGCAATGCCACCACAACTCCATAGAATATAGAACCGATCAATACCCCAACAAGTAAGATCCCAGGGTCCCAAGTCTGTCTCAGGGAAAACCCACCATGCCAATGCTGCACCACTCTGATTTCATCAGTGAAGACATCTCGCCAATGCTGCACCAACCTCCCTTGTAACTCCAGAATGTTACCGTCCATGATACTCAAACTGAGAAATCTTAAAGGACTGAGATCAATTTCATGCAATGTCTCATGTCCAAAATGCTCTGAGTCAAAAATATCAACCATACCAATGTCTATCACAATCCTAGGCAAAAGGAAAGATAGTCTACTCAACTCAAAATCAAACTCTTCAGCATACCTCCACATGGTAACAAACGGAACCATGACTGCAAATGTGACATCTTCAAATCTTCTTGCAAAGAGGAAGGCAATCCTTTGCAAGAGCTCAACAAATTCAAACTCATGACTCCACATGAATTCCTTATGCCTCAACTGAATTATCATGGCACAACTATGAAGTCTGAAGAAGTTTTTCACAATTCCAACCCCAAGAGTCTCAAAATGTAGAATCAAAGCATGGGGTAGCTCGCTGTCATGAACCAATAATGAAAATAAGCCATCAGAGTTTGCATCACAAACCTCCAAAGTGGCTGAAAAACACGCTAAAGCCATCTCCATTAGAAAACTACCACTTCTTTGATCAGGAGTGAGGTACCAACTCTCCTGAATGAAAGTAACTCCATAAGTAAGGTGGCTGGTCTGCCTCCAACCAGCAAACTCATGTCTCAAAATCTGCCTTTGTTTGAGTTGAAAGTCACTTCCAAGAACTACCGATCGTTGATCTTTCCAACCCATATTCAAAATTTCTCTCCAATCCATTTGTTGATGAACAAATGGAACCATCAAGTAGCTGGAAATGAAGGGAACAACATCAACAAGTCTGGAAATTTGTTCCTCATCCCTCCAAGAGTCTTTTCCATAAGTAATAAACTCTAACAACCCAAGTTGAGAATCCCAAGCATGGATACCCAACTGAAAGTGATTTTCAACATTAATCGCAGAAAGAAATTCTACACATTCCAAAGTGCTAGTGAAACTATGCGCCTTCACAATAAACCGGAGTTCCTTTAGGTAAATCCTTGAAGCTTAACCATGAAAGCTTCCACCTTAAGGGAGTATGAAACATAAAGTGGCTTCAAATTCAGCTCCCAAAACTGATCAATGTGATTCCAAACATCATTCCACCCAAGGGATGGATTTTCAAGAGTGCACCCACCAAAGTCTAGTTCACTTTTTTTCCATTCCTCCTGAGTAGTAGGTCTGAAATCTTCACTCGTTGTTGCTGTAATGAAGTTACCAACAGCTACCAAGACTTGTCTCATCAACACCTTGATGTCATAGATGTTGAAATTTCCTTGCTTCGTCACCTCCCATGTAGAAACTCCATCCTCAAACCCACTTATGCATCCGTTACTACTCAACATACGTGGGACATCCTCATGGAGTGAGATCAAAGCATCCAAGCACCGAAAACCATACTCATTTTCATTCTCCATTTCATCCTCTACTTCATAGAGACGATTATCATAACTTTTCTCATCACCTTCTTGAAAAAGAGGATTGTCATAAACTTGAAAGTCATTCCTTTCATCTTGCTGCTCCAAAGCTGCACATGCAACCTTTGATTTTCTTGTGAAACCTTCAAGATCAAACTCCTCTCGAAGACTATCAATCTCATCAATTACTTGCTTGATTTCTCTAGCTCTTCGTGCATCCTCTTGCTCCTTGAAAAGCTTGAAATCTGCAACCGTCTTCAACTCTTTTCTAGGAGCTAATTTTGAGTTTTTCACCGGCCCTTCATAGATTTCAAGCCCGCAGTGTTCTCGTCCATATATACTCTCCCTTTCTTCAAAAACAATGAAGGCCTTCTTTGCATTCTCCAATCTGATGATCTGATCTCAATCATGTATGTATGCTGATTCTCGCCCAATCTTCCGATAAGTTGCAAGTTAGGAAGAGCAACTTCATCCTTAACTCCACTTCGTCTCTCTTCCGACTGAGCCTTCCAATAGAGATCATCAACCAAATTGTGTGTGCGATCAAATAGGGATAGCGCTTGAACTTCTTTTCCAAAAGATACCTTGCATTGATCTTCCCACTCATGAACATGCAAAGACGGTGAACTGCTGATAGGCTGCAACTGAAAATCAGAACTTCGTTCCTTGCCTTTGCTGCCCTCTTTGCTACTCCAACATTCTTGTACTTCCCCACCAACTAGCAGAGAATGGTCATCATCATAAAAAGCATCATACTCCACAAATTCTTCAACCCATTGCTTGCAATCAGCTTCGTGCATTGATAAATCTGATTTGTGTTTAATAACACTTTCAAACTCTCCATCTTCAAGAGCCATATGGACTTCTAGCTCTTCTTCTTCATCCCGACCTCCTTGATCAAACATTAGACCAGTATCCGACCTGCTCAAGGAATCATGTTTGTCCGCTGTTCGGAAAGTTTCTCTAACCACAAATTCCTCTTTAGTGGCTGCAACCACTCCAAAGAGATCATTATGGAATTTCTTTTGTGGAACAATCTTCTTCAAAGACAACTTCTCCTTCAAGGGCCACCTCATAGTTCATCAGGTAACCTGTTCTGTTCTTCATCGTGATCAAAGCAAGTTATTCCAGCCAATGTTCTTTAATAACCTGGAGCCACCGACCCCAAAGTATTTATCAGATGATCAACTGGAAAAAATTTATCATGCTCCCCTTGTAGTGATGACTCTCTGAATAAGTCAAGTCCTAATTCACTTAAGCTGAAATCATCAAAAAAATTTCTCTCCAATGGCTCAGTTTGCTGATCAATCCCAAGACCAACAATGTCACCCCCGAAATGAAGTGAAGAATCTTCAATGTTTGGTGTTTGAAAAACTTCATCTTCATTATCTTCTATGGAACCCTCATGAGAGATTATGTTGCTGGTTTCCTTATGTGGAACTTCTCGGGAAGTTGAGACAGCAACAAGAGCCAATCTATCCCTCACTAAATCTTCAACAAGAGGAGGTGCAAACACATCAAAATCATTACCAACATCACCATTTTGGTAACGGTCATAAGCTGATTCAAAGACACCAATAGTATTTCCTTCAACTTGCTCTTCTTCACTTGCTATCACATGCAAGTCAAGGGGCGTATTATGAGGCTCTTCCACACACTCTTCAACTGTCACGTCTTCTCCTTCGAGCTCACGATCATTTTGATGTGATATGTGCACCTTGTTTGTGCCATCTTCAATGCTAGATGACTGATTTTTCTCTTCAACTTGCATATTTGTCGGCTGCAATCCACAAATAGGCACTTCATCTCCTTCCTTCTTTGATTCTTCGAACAAAGCTTGTTCTGCTTCCCTTTTTATCCTTTTCCTAATGTGGTCCACCATCTTCCACTTTTCGGGCTCCACTGACGCCACACACTTCAAATGGGAATCAAATGAGACATTGTACCTATAATCATCTGGCATGGTTTGATATTGCTCACGGAGTTTGACAGCCTCATCTTCACATTGTCTTTTAAACTGTCTGGCATATTCAATGAAGTCCCTTACGACATCACTAACCTTTCCTTCCTCTGATGCCATAGTTGAATCTGACTTCTCACGACCCATAGGCCTTAGAAAATGCAACATCTTTGAAACTTCTGAAAACTAATACTCAACTCAGCTCTGACCTCTGATGTAGAATATGTTTTCTCTGTCAAGTGAACTCTGATGGGCACAGGATGGCAGGATCTTGGCTTTGATACCACTGAAATATTCCGAGCCAATTTTTTTCGTTTTTTCACAATTTCAATTACAAGCAGTGCACTCGTTAAGGTTAGATGGATAAACCAGAACGTGCAAGAAAGCAACTCTAACCAGAATGGCGCCGATGATGGCGAGCATTGGTCAGAGGATCTAATCAAATGCATATACTGTAACTCTAACCAGGATGGCACCGATGATGGTGAGCATTGGTCAGAGGATCTTCTACTCTAATTACAAAAAGGAACTCAACGTCAAGTATGTGCTACCCAATCCAATGCGGAGTGAGGGGCGACCATATGACGGAGTGATTACAGAAAGCAAAGCTTGAATTGAAATGCTGAAAGCTAAAAACTACTCAACACCCAGAATGTGCTTGCTCACCCAGAATGGGAAGTAGCTACCATAGGGCGGAGATAGATCTATTACAACAACTTTAATGAAAATAAGCATTACAAATCAGAATATTAAGCAAGATTAAGAACTGCTGCCAGTACTACTGTCAGCTTACAATATGATAGAGAATTCGCCTGCCAAGAGCATAGAGTTAGAACAATTCAACGAGCATTTAGATATAGAATTCTCCTTGCTTAATGGAAATACCCAACTGATTTCTTCTCTCAAAAACCAGATTTAAGATTCTGATCAAATCAGATCTGCACCTTTAAATGCAAAACCAACAACCCTAAAATCCACTAAAATGCTCACAATTCACTCAATACTTGTCAGAATGACATGAGACTTGATGCAAACGAATGCTAGGATGATGACAATGAAGACTAGACAAAGAAACAGCTGAAAAATTGAAGTATTTTTTTTTCTAAACACTTGCCAGGTGGAACAGAATGGTACAGCCTCTAGAAATGTTCTACCAACAAGATAAAATCAGATTCTTCATTATAAATCACCAAAATTTGCACAAATGGGCGCCTAGGGCATAGAAATGGTTCTAGCCAATACCCAGAACGAATATATTTTTATTTTTTGACTTATGAGCAAATACAACATGCAGCTATACTAAATCAGCAACTCCCTAACTTCATTAACATGCTAGAAATTGAACTACAAATGCAAAACTTACTACAAACCACTCAACTAAGCAAACCTCTCCACTAGGTGCTGTCTCTCAAGCACGAAGTCGAGCCCAGACTAGGAGGCATTCATTCCTCGAAGCAATTCCGCAACCATTTCGGCAGCATAACATTAGCATAGACAAAAGATGTGAAATGATGCTCAATGCCTCCTTTTTATAACTTCTTGTTGACTTCTCGAAACCCTAAACTCTTCTTCAAGTCAAAACCCTAATTCCCTTCATGAAATGGCGTCCTTTTTCCTTCAAATTCAATATTGACCATTTTAATTAAATTCAATATTTTAATCAAATCATCACCTTGATAAATGAGCCCAAATTAACTTGCATTGACTTTGGAGAATTCATCAAATATTAAATATATCCTTAATGATGGCGCCACCCTTTGAGTCCACCTTTTAAAATGACATTAAGTCATTCGACTAGGCCAAGGTGATAAAATAACATTTAAATTATAATGTTATTTTTTAAGTGAAATGAGCTCAACTTCCCAAAACTGCATTTTGAAACCCGAAACTGAATACGCCACTTGAGTCAACTGAAGGGGAAGGTCAACTGCCTGAGACCATCCTATTTACTGCCAAAAATAGAATTTACTAAAAATAGTAAATTCCAGAAAATGCTCGGAATGCCGAGATGAACATACCCCTGCGAAGCTCTCTGAAAACCCAGAAAGAATCCGCCATTGAATCCATCATCCCTGAACAAGGACCTCCTCAAAAATAGGAAACCCTAATTTATCTTCCGACTAGCCTTCGGGTTCCCAAAGAAAAGGCCAACGGTCACTAGAAAGATCAGGTTTGAGAAGGGGACATTACAATCCGCCCTTCCCAAAATTGCTTGTCCTCAAGCAATACCACCACAGCTCCAGAAATTTGAAAACTAATCCATACGCAACAAGTATGATCCCTGGTTCCCAAATGCGTCTCAGGAAAAACCCACCATGCCGATGCTGCACCACTCTGATCACATCAATGAAAATATCATGCCAATGCTGCACTGACTCCCCTTGTAACTCCAAAGTGTTACCATCTATGATACTCAAACTGAAAGATCTTAAAGGAGGGAAATCAAAATTATGCAACATCTCATGTCCACGATCCCCCGAATTAACAGTATCAACCATACTACTATCAATCACCATTCTAAGCAATAGGAGAGATAGTCTACTCAAATCAAAATCGAACTCCTCCGCATACCTCCACATGGTAACAAACGGGACCATGACTGCAAGTGTGACCTCTACAAATCTTCTTGCAAAGAGGAAGGCAATCCTTTGCAAGAGCTCAACAAATTCAAACTCACGACCCCACATGAATTCCCTATGCCTCAACTGAATTATCACGGCACAACTAAGAAGTTTGAAGAATTTTTTCACAATTCCAACCCCAAGAGTCTCAAAATATAGATTCAAAACATGGGGTAACTCATTGTCATGACCCAATAATGAAAATAAACCATCAGAGTTTGCATCACAAACCTCCAAAGTGGCTAAAAAACCCGCTAAAGCCATCTCCATCAGAAAACTACCACTTCTTTGATCAGGAGTGAGGTACCAACTCTCCTGAATGAAAGTAACTCCATAAGTAAGGTGGCTGGTCTGCCTCCAACCAGCAAACTTGTGTCTCAAAATCTGCCCTTGTCTGAGCTGAAAGTCACTTCCAAGAACTACCGATTGTTGATCTTTCCAACCCAAATTCAAAATTTCTCTCCAATCCATTTGTTGATGAACAAACGGAACCATCAAGTAGCTGGAAATGAAGGGAACAACATCAACAAGTCTGGAAGTTTGTTCCTTATCCCTCCAAGAGTCTTTTCCATAAGTAATAAACTCTGACAACCCAAGTTGAGAATCCCAAACATGGATACTCAACTGGAAGTGATTTTCAACACACTGCAAAGAAATCTCTACACATTCCAAAGTGCTAGTGAAAACCAAGTGCCTTCTCACGAAACTGATGCCCCTTCTAGTAAATCCTTGAAGCTTAACCATGAAAGCTTCCACATTAAGGGAGTATGAAACATAGAGTGGCTTCAATTTCCGCTCCCAAAACTGATCAATATGATTCCAAACATCATTCCACCCAAGGGATGGATTGTCAAGAGTGCAACTACCAAAGTCTAGTTCACCTTTTCCCCATTCCTCCTGAGTAGTAGGTCTGAAATCTTCACTCGTTGCTGCTGTGATGAAGTTACCAACAACTACCAAGACTTGTCTCTTCAACACCTTGATGTCATAGATGTTGAAATTACCTTGCTTCGTCACCTCCCATGTAGAACCTTCATCCTCAAAGCCACTTATGCATCCATTACTACTCAACATACGTGGCACATCCTCATGGAGTGATATCGAAGCATCCAAGCACTGGAAACCAGAATCAGTTTCATTCTCCATTTCATCCTCTACTTCATAGAGAGGATTATCATAACTTTTCTCATCACCTTCTTGAAAAAGAGGATTGTCATAAACTTGAAAGTCATTCCTTTCATCTTGCTGCTCCCAATCTGCACATGCAACCTTTGATTTTCTTGTGAAACCTTCAAGATCAAACTCCTCTCGAAGACTATCAATCTCATCAATTACTTGCTTGATTTCTCCAGCTCTTCGTGCATCCTCTTGCTCCTTGAAAAGCTTGAAATCTGCAAACTGGTCTTCAACCTTTCTTAGAGTCAATTGAGTTTCTTTCAACTCGTCCTTTGTTGATTTAAGCTCCAAGGTGAGCTCTTCAACCATACTCTCCCTTTCTTCAAAAACAATGAAGGCCTTCTTTGCAGATTCAACGGCATGATCTTGATCTTCAATCAAGTGTATGTATGCTGATTTCAATGACTCCAAAGAGCCTCTGATAAGTCGCAAGTTAGGAAGAGCAACTTCATCCTTAACTCCACTTCGTCTCTCTTCAGACTGAGCCTTCCAATAGAGATCATCAACCAAATTGTGTGTGCGATCAAATAGGGATAGCGTTTGTACTTCTCTTCCAAAAGATACCGTGCATTGATCTTCCCACTCATGAACATGCAAAGACGGTGAACTGCTGATAGGCTGCAACTGAAAATCAGAACTTCGTTCCTTGCCTTTGCTGCCCTCTTTGCTACTCCAACATTCTTGTACTTCACCACCAACTAGCAGAGAATGCTCATCATCATAAAAAGCATCATACTCCACAAATTCTTCAACCCATTGCTTGCAACCAGCTTCGTGTATTGATAAATCTGATTTGTGTTTAATAACACTTTCAAACTCTCCATCTTCAAGAGCCATATGGACTTCTAGCTCTTCTTCTTCATCACGGCCTCCTTGATCAAACATTAGACCAGTATCCAACCTGCTCAAGGAATCATGTTTGTCCGCTGTTCGGAAAGTTTCTGTAACCACAAATTCCTCTTTAGTGGCTGCAACCACTCCAAAGAGATCATTATGGAATTTTGTGGAACAATCTTCTTCAAAGACAACTTCTCCTCCAAGGGCCACCTCATAGTCTACTGTGCAACCTGGTTCTTGTTCTTCATCAGGATCAAAGGGAAACTTATCCCACACAGGTTCTTTAACATAACTTGATGCCATCACACCCGGATCCCAAATGCTAGTGAGCTGATTAAGATGATCAACTGGAAAAAACTTATCATGCTCCCCTTGTAGTGATGACTCTTTGAATAAGTCAAATCCTAATTCACTTAAGCTGAAATCATCAAAAAAGTTTCTCTCCAATGGCTCAGTTTGCTGATCAATCCCAAGACCAACAATGTCACCCCCGAAATGAAGTGAAGAATCTTCAATGTTTGGTGTTTGAAAAACTTCATCTTCATTATCTTCTATGGAACCCTCATGAGAGATTATGTTGCTGATTTCCTTATGTGGAACTTCTCGGGAAGTTGAGACAGCAACAAGAGCCAATCTATCCCTCACTAAATCTTCAACAAGAGGAGGTACAAACACATCGAAATCATTACCAACATCACCACTTTGGTAACGGTCATAAGCTGATTCAAAGACACCAATAGTATTTCCTTCAACTTGCTCTTCTTCACTTGCTATCCCATGCAAGTCAAAGGGCGTATTATGAGGCTCTTCCACACACTCTTCAACTGTCACGTTTTCTCCTTCGAGCTCACGATCATTTTGATGTGATATGTGCCCCTTGTTTGTGCCATCTTCAATGCTAGATGACTGATTTTTCTCTTCAACTTGCATATTTGTCGGCTGCAATCCATAAATAGGCACTTCATCTCCTTCCTTCTTTGATTCTTCGAACATAGCTTGTTTTGCTTCCCTTTTTATCCTTTTCCTAATGTGGTCCACCATCTTCCACTTTTCGGGCTCCACTGACGCCACACACTTCAAATGGGAATCAAATGAAACATTGTACCTATAATCATCCGGCATGGTTTGATATTGCTCACGGAGTTTGACAGCCTCATCTTCACATTGTCTTTTAAACTGTTTGGCATATTCAATGAAGTCCCTTACGACATCAATAACCTTTCCTTCCTCAGATGCCATAGTTAAATCTGACTTCTCACAACCCATAGACCTTAGAAAATGCAACATCTTTGAAACTTCTGAAAGCTAATATCGAATCCTCACCACTCCGATGTAGAATCTCGCTTTTCCTCATTAAGTGAACTCCTCGATGGGCATCAGATTTGCGGATCTTGGCTCGGATACTCAATCGAATATTCCGGTTTCAATTTTTCGCTT
>VDFB02248651.1:0-21606 GCA_007258455.2 Sequoia sempervirens | reverse complement strand
TGGAGAGGCTGCCTTATGCCCTTTCTCTACAACTATCAATGTTGTCACCAGCTACTTCCAATATAAGCTCTTTGCCATGTTGAAGTAAAGGTTATTGTAATATTGAAATTTTGAACATCTTATATATTTCCTTGTACACCTCCTTGCTCCACCCTATACCTTGCAACAAAAGTTGTGCTATAAGTATGTTTCTATGAGCAAAAAGCCCTCTAACTAGGCTTTGCTCGAGCTAGATGAAGTGAATGTGCCACATATACGTGGACCATGACCTGGAGTCCACATTACCTGACATATCTACCTTGGTTTTTGCTACCAAATCAAGATTAACAGCTACTATTATGGCTTCTTGTGCCCTCACTCTTTCAAATTCTTCTTGTAAATAGCTAAAACATATGTTAGTTATAGTTTAAATTAGTTATATCATATATTTGGTTAGTCAACGAGTGTAGTTATGACTCATTCATTGATTAAAGTAGTTTTGGGTAGTTGTCAACAATCGGAATTCCTTAGCAACCGTCTGCAAGTTTATATACTTGTTCTATAGTCAAGAAAAGGGAGCATGTTGTTGGAAAATGATTCCCTTCCCCATTTTTGTACAATAGCATCAAGGCATTGAATGAAAAGAGAACTATTATATCTTATAAATTACTATGTTATTCTCATGTGAATCAATTATGTATGTATAATTCAGTTTCATGTGCTTTAGTAATTGTATATTCGTAAAGAAGGTAAACATTTGGCATCATTGCTTTCAAAGAAGTCAAATTAAAATAACCATATAATGGGCGAGCTAGTTGAAGAACCTATAGAGTCCAATCAAAAAAGAGAAGACGATCTCACACAAGACCTAGTAAACCTATGGGATATATCGGAGAAAAAACATATACGAAAGGAAGAGGAATGGAGGCAAATCCCCTAAGAGAGCATTTGTGATAACTTGAGAGTAAACGAGGAAGTAGACATACTCTTCAATCATATGCAAATACTCCTTGCAAGAAATCTCTTAATACTTCAAGACCTGTGTGCCAATCAAGATCAAGAAGTACAAAAACAACAAATAAAGAAATGTTGTGACTTGTGAGTAGAAGCAAATAAGAGGAAGAAGAAAAAAATGTGGATACGCGTCAAATCTCCCAAAATTACTGCCCATGTACACAAACAAGAATCAAGACACCAACACCAAAAGCGGTCAAAGAACAAAACAAGAGGTGAGGCGATCCTTGAGGATCATAGACCAAAGAGAACGAACAAGAAAGCTAAGAGAAGTAGCCGAAGAAGGCATAACCATACAAATCCCAAGTCAAAGTTGGAGCATAAGTCAAAGTCGGAGCCCCAATCAGGAAAACAAAAACACTTCCATTAGAAGAAATTGTACAAGTGTAGAGTGGGAAGACATAGCAAGGCACTTACCACTACTTAACAAGATGTGGATTGATCTCTTCAACCAAGTAGAAAAACTAGTACAACAATAATCAGTAGATGAAGAAGAATGGGAGATAGAATCTAAAGACCCATTATCAAAACCTTATGAAAGTAATCGCCAAGCAGAAGCCAATGTCCCTCCCTTCTCATCGATCGAAGATTGGCATTCTTCAAATATATTCCTGAAACCCGATCCTGAATGAGGTGGAAATTAGGGTTTCATGGGCTTGGATTTTTGTAGCATTTCATTTTATTTACTATTTTTAGTAAATGATGGTTGTGGCAGTATGCAGTTGGTTGTCTTCAGTCTTCTCTTCAGTAAGCATATTATTGGTTGTTCGAAATATCTCCCAGTTTAATTGTTAACACCGCATTGGCATGCTGTTTAATTTTCGAATGACTCCCTTTGGCCTATGGATTACAACTGCAGGTGTTGTTTTGGGGTGGGACTTGAAGGGTACGCCTTGTCATAAGGTGATATTAATATTTTATATTTTTGAATTTATGCTTGGAGGAAAGTGGACGCCACTTTATGAGGAATATATTTTTATGAAATTTGAAAATAAGGAGAATTCAAATGGTTGTCTTTTGGCGTGCCAATTGAGGAAGTTGAAGAGTTTCTCATTTCTTATAAAATGAAGACATGACTCCAGCATTTGATATCTATCAACTACCTTATTGTTATGCTGTCAAAATGACTATGGACATTTTGTTATTGCTTCGAGGATGCTACCTCCTAGCCCCTTCCCAATTTCGTGTTTGAAATATAACACCTAATTGGAATATTGCTGCTTCTCACATCAGACTAGCAGATTGAGCAATAAAGATTGAGAAATTTGGTGAATTCTACAGTTTTGAAGTTCCTGGTTTTGCTACAGCTGAAGCTGTTTTCTGTTCGTATCTTGCTGAGTGATTTTTATTTGGTTCTGGGTGTTTGAGCAATCTACTTGTTGACTGGAGGCGCCAACTTCCACCAAAAATCAGATTTTATTTTGAAGTATTCAATTTTATATTGCAAAGTCGATTTTCCTCAAGGGCCGTACCATTTAATGCTGTCTTGGGATTCGTGCCAAAAAAAAGTAGAGACTTTGTTTGCTGTTTCTGGATTCTATCTTGGGCGCCAGACTTGTAAGGTGCTTTTGCAATTCGTTTCACGCCATTCGGAGAAGAAATAAGTGAGTTATGAATGTTTTTCTGTTTTCCAGTTTGCTGTTGTAAATTTCCAGAACTCAGGAATTTGCATCAGATTTATCAGTTTCCAGTTTAATCTCCATTTCAGTTATTGGAAAGCAAAGAACACTGTTATAAATTCATTCTTATATCTACATTTCACTTCTCTATCATTGTAACTCATTTAATTGCAGTCTTGTTGAAATTGTAAGGTTCTGATTAGTAGTACTAATCTAACCATTTGTATTGCTGCAACTATTTGATTTGTATCTCATTAAAGTCCCCTGGATGTTTTACCGCCAGTGTGGTTAAATTGTTTGTAAATCTTGTACCCACTTGAGTGGTGAATCCCCACAGTTCTGTGGATGCCCGCCGCAGCGGATGAATTGCTTTAATTTGTAATCTTTTCCCCCCACTGTTTGGTGGTAGCGTGGAATTGTTTTCTCATGGCTGTCCTTCCAACAGTCTTAATTTCAATTCTAGACTGGCCATATGTTAGCACCTCACCGGGCAAAGATCCTGAGTACACATTCGACGCTATAGTTCTTCATTCCAATTCCGCTTTCTACTGCTTTCCAGATCTTCCATTCAAGTTCAGATGAATTTGAGGCTAACGCCAATCATATCATCTACCTACTGGTTATTTTGTGTTTTCCTTCAAAAAAATTCAGAGCAGCATATTCTCGCAGTATCGAAAGGTAAGACCCTCGCCATCCCAGGCTGATTTTCGGGTGAGGGAACCAAGGAGGACAGACACAAGGCTACACTAGAAGCTCCAGCTGTAAAACCACCGCCTGCCTCCAGAGAAGTGAGACACCTTCTAAGTTCTGAATCTTGGTGTTGCTGTCTGGGAGAATTCAAAGTTGAAGTGTTGACTTAATAACCGCTATAATGTCGTATCCGCAGCAGCATAAATGAAGAAAGGGATAGAGTGGAGAAGAAGTTTGACGGGATGATAGATATGATGTCCCGTTTGTTATCCAAGTTGGATCAACAAGCAGCTCAGAGTATTATTCAGCCCCAAAATAACTCAGCTGGAGAAAATAGTGGAGTGAATGGAAATAATAACAGTGGCAGTCCTGAGGTGAATACTAGGGACAGAATTGTAGGTCAGCATACTACAATTCAGAGTGGGTCATCCTCTAGACCCCTCTTTCCTGTTTTCACACCAAGGGAAGAGCAACAACCAGTTGAGGCTACTCCAAACTTTGCTGATGATGCTCGTCAAGCCTATATGGAGTATGTGTCCTTACCGCTTGACATGAGAGGAGCATGGACCTTTGATCAATTCATGAATCAAAGGAGTCGGAGAAATGGTGGTAGGAATGATCAACGTCTTCCTGCAGGCCCTAGAAATGATGTTTACCAAGCATTGGGAAAGATCACTATGGAACATTTTGATGGTGGTAACAAGTGTACAGCCAGGTCATGGGTGCAAAAGTTAGATAACTACCTCTCCCTTAGACCAATGCCGGAAGAAGATGCTATCAAATTTGCTACCTTGCACTTAGATGGCATAGCTCATGAATGGTGGACTCACGGTTTGGTCACTCTTGGCCACAACCTTATTCGCACTTATGGAGAGTTTACAAATAAGCTGATTGAGAGATTTGACACCAAAGATCCGGAATTGAAGTTTAGAGAATTGGCACAGTTAAAACAACAAGGATCTTTAGAGAATTATGTAATGATTCTTAGTCGATGAAATGCAAACATTACCAAAAGGAAGACTGTATCCTTTTGGCTCAGTGCTTGCAATGGAGTTATCAGTACAATGATTTGTCCTCTTAACATTGGATGGCGTTATCAAGAAAGCTAGAGTATGCAACTGGCAGCCCTAAGACTCCAAGCTTCACCCTGCAAATATCCACAGCAGAAGGATAAAAGGCCATCTTCAAATCTGCCCAAGAAGTTTCCACCAAGGCTGTCCGAAGAGCTCAAAGAACAGCTTAGAAAGGATGGAGTTTGCTTCACTTGTCGTGAGCCTTGGGTGAAAGGCCACCGTTGCTATGGAAGAGGCAAAGTAGTTCAAATGGAGGGCTATTCTGATTATGGATCAGAATCTGATTCGTCCGATCAGCAATACGAATCAGCAAGTAGTGAAGGTGAAGAAGTTCTACAAAGATAAGTCCGCAAGAGGTTGGAGATAGAAATGGCACAACTATCCGGGCCAAAAAAGAATGAACTTTGAAGTCTCACGGAGTGGTAAATCTCACGCCGATAGCGTCTAATTACATCGACAACCCCACCACTGATGAAGGCCAGCTGTTGTAGTGGGGCATGAAGACTGAAAATTTGATGGTTTCCAGTAATGGTTAAAGATGGTTTCACTATGTTCAGTACGCGTAACCTAATCGTCTTGCAATTAGGGAAACCGCTGTTCAAGGATGATTTTTGCGGTGGGTATACACTGATATTGGTGTTGGCATATAATGGCTGCGTATCTCTGTGAGATCACATTGAATTTGCAAACCATGGAGCTGAAATTTCAGTCTAATGGAAAGAGGGTTGTTTTAAGAGGGATGTCAAATGGAGGCCCTCGAATTGTGTCTTTGAAAAGGATGGAAAGGCTGATCCGCCATGATCAAGTTGAATGGGCTGCTGAATGTATGGTTTTACCAGCTGATCCGGTTGAGGAAAAAAGGCAATATCATCCTGATATTCAAGCCTTACTTTCAAAGAAAAGTAAAGTCTTTGGAAGCTTACCTCCTGGAAGACCTCCTGAAAGAGGTTCTGAACATGTGATTGAATTAGAAGGAGCAAAACCAGTCATTACTACACCTTACCGCTATCCAAAGAGGCAGAAAGATGAAATTGAAAAAGCCATCAAGGAGCTGTTGGAAAGTGGTTTTATTAGACCAAGCAAGAGTCCATTTGCTTCAGCAGTAGTGCTGGTCAAAAAAAAAGATGGTACAATGCGTATGTGTGTTGACTATCGCGCATTAAATCAGAAAACCATCAAGAATAGATATCCTATCCCTAGGATTGATGAGCTTATTGATGAGCTCCATGGGGCAATGTTCTTCTCAAAGATTGATCCTCGTTCAGGATATCACCAAATCAGAATGAGGGAGGAGGATATAGAAAAGACAGCATTTAGATGCCACTTTGGGCATTTTGAATTTCTTGTCATGCCTTTGGTTTGACAAATGCTCCAGCCACATTCCAATCTTGTATGAACAAGATTTTTAGACAGCAGTTGAGGAAGTTTGTGCTCATCTTCTTCGACGATATTCTCATATTCAGTAAGTCTTGGGAAGAGCACCTTAAGCATTTGGAAGAAGTGCTTACCATTTTAGAGGCGGAATGTCTATTCGCCAAAGAGTCAAAGTGTGAGGTTGGGATGGAAGAACTTTTATACCTTGGCCACATTATCAGCTCAAAGGGTGTGAAAGTGGATCCAGAAAAGATAAGGGCCATTCTTGATTGGCCAACTCCTAAGACTATTTCTCATTTGAGAGGTTTTTTAGGGTTATGTGGATTCTATAGAAGATGTGTAAAAGGTTATTCTCATCAAGCTGCACCTTTGACAGATCTTACAAAGAAAGGAGCTTTTCTTTGGACTAAGCAAGCACAAGAGGTTTTTGATAAGTTTAAACAAATCATGAGTTCGTGTCCAGTATTGGCACTTCCGGATTTCTCAAAACCTTTTGAATTACAATGTGATGCTTCAGGAGAAGGAGTTGGAGCTGTCCTAATGCAAGACAAACATCCTATTGTCTTCGAGAGTAGAAAGTTGAGAGGGGCAGAAAAAACTTACTCTATTTATGACAAAGAGTTGCTTGCCATCATGCATGCTTTGTCTAAATTCCGTCAATACTTGGTGGGAAGTAAATTTGTTGTTAAGACTGATCACAACAGTCTTAAACATTTCATGCGCCAAAAGGAATTGAATGAAAGGCAGCAAAAATGGGTAAGTAAACTCCAAGCATATGACTTTGACATTGAATATGTCAAAGGAAAAAATAATATAGTTGCTGATGCACTTTCTAGAAGGCCTCATTTGCAGTCAATTTGTGAGTTATCAGCAGATTGGAAAGAATTAATTGCTGTTGATTATGTTAAAAATCAGTTTGCAACCAGCTTGTTAGAAGGTCAATTGGTTGATGGAAGGTATAAGTTGGTTGATGGATTAATTTATTATAAAGATAGAATCTTTTTAGTACAAGAATCTAAGCTTAAGAAAAAGATTCTACAAGCTTTTCATGATGTTCCCCTTGCTGGTCATCAAGGGATTTTCAAGACTTACAAGCAGATTCGTGAACGATTCACTTGGAAAGGTTTGAAAGATGAAGTCTTGAATTACATCAGAGAGTGTCCTACTTGTCAAAGGAATAAAAATGAACACTCTTTTCCTGCTGGTTTACTTCAGCCCTTGCCTATTCCAAATCAGAAGTGGGAAAGTATTGCCATGGATTTTATCACGGGGTTGCCCAAGGTGCAAGGACGTGACTGTATATTTGTTGTGGTTGATAGACTAACAAAATTTGCTCATTTCTTTGCTGTTACCACTTCATTTACAGCAGCTCAAGTGGCTGAGTTGTTTTTTAGAGAGGTGTTCCGTTTGCATGGGTTGCCTAAACAATTGTAGCCAAGTGGTCAAAGAAGTTCCAGCAGATCTTCGATTGAGGGGACAGCCACTCCAAGCAATAAGCATCACCCACAAAATGATAAGTAATCAAATTGTTAACAAGGGGTTAGAGGGCTACCTAAGGAACTATGTTTCAGGACAGCAGCGAGCTTGGATTAAATGGCTTCATTTAGGAGAGTATTGTTACAACTCTTCTTATCACATGTCAATTAAGATGTCTCCTTTTAAGGCTCTTTATGGTTATGAGGCGCCAACCTTATGATTTGCTCATAGTAGAGGCCCTACGCTTTGGATATGCTTGCAACAAGTCGTATATCTGTTATCTTATAGCACCCGCAAATGCTTCAGAATCAAGAGGTTAGCAGCTTTATCTGTGGTGGAAAGGTCTCTTTAAAGGGGACATGGTCTATTTGAGGCTCAGCCATATAGACAATCTTCTCAAGAAGAGTGGTAAGAAAGCAAGTCAGCTTATGGTCCTTTCAAAATCACCAAAAGGATTGGTGAAGTTGCTTATGAGTTGGAACTTCCAACTGAAAGCAAAATACATAATGTTTTTCATGTGTCTCGCCTCAAGAAGGCAATTGGACACAATGTGGTGGCTACATCAGAATTACCTCCATTGGATGAGGAAGGTCATTTAGTGTTGATTCCAGAAGAGATCCTTGACACTAGAGAACGTTCTTTGAGAAGAAGGACAATCAAAGAATATTTGGTGAGATGGAGGAATTTGCCTATTGAAGATGCTACGTGGGAAGGTGAACAGATTTTGTTGCATCCATCCTTGCAGTTGCTTGGGGACAAGCAATTTCGAGGAGGGCGGACTGTAATGTCCCCTTCTCATCAGTGATCAGCATTGGCATTCTTCAGTCTATTCCGGAACCCGTAGACTGGAATGAGGTGGAAATTAGGGTTTCATGGGCTTGGCTTTTGTAGCATTTCATTTTATTTACTATTTTTAGTAAATGATGGTTGTGGCAGTATGCAGTTGGTTGTCTTCAGTCTTCTCTTCAGTGAGCATATTATTGGTTGTGTCAATATCTTCCTCTCAAGCTTAATTTGTTGAAATCTACTAAGTATTGGCATAAGTGTTATAATTTTCAATTGACCCCCTTGGCCTAAGGATACAACTTGCAAGTTGTTTTAAAAAGGGGACTTGAAGGGTACGCCTTGTCATAAGGTGATAATAATATTTTATATTTTTGAATTTATGCTTGGAGGAAAGTGGACGCCACTTTATGAGGAATATATTTTATGAAATTTGAAAATAAGGAGAATTCAAATGGTTGTCTTTTGGCGTGCCAATTGAGGAAGTTGAAGAGTTTCTCATTTCTTATAAAATGAAGACATGACTCCAGCATTTGATATCTATCAACCACTATTATTATGTCATTAAACGACTATGGACATTTTCGAGTATTGTTGCTTCGAGGATGCTACCTCCTAGCCCCTTCCCAATTTCGTGTTTGAAATATAACACCTAATTGGAATATTGCTGCTTCTCACATCAGACTAGCAGATTGAGCAATAAAGATTGAGAAATTTGGTGAATTCTACAGTTTTGAAGTTCCTGGTTTTGCTACAGCTGAAGCTGTTTTCTGTTCGTATCTTGCTGAGTGATTTTTATTTGGTTCTGGGTGTTTGAGCAATCTACTTGTTGACTGGAGGCGCCAACTTCCACCAAAAATCAGATTTTATTTTGAAGTATTCAATTTTATATTGCAAAGTCGATTTTTCTCAAGGGCCGTACCATTTAATGCTGTCTTGGGATTCGTGCCAAAAAAAGTAGAGACTTTGTTTGCTGTTTCTGGATTCTATCTTGGGCGCCAGACTTGTGAGGTGCTTTTGCAATTCGTTTCACGCCATTCGGAGAAGAAATAAGTGAGTTATGAATGTTTTTCTGTTTTCCAGCTTTGTTGCTGTAAATTCAACCTCGTGAATTTGCATCGATTACCGGCTTCCAAATGACCTATCGCCTATTGTGGGTGCCAAAAAGAAATGAATTTATAAACGACTTATATCTACATTTCACTTCTCTATCATTGTAACTCCATTTAATTGCCTTGTTGAAATTAGGTTATCTGGATTAGAAAATGACCTAACCACTGTATAAAACGGCCTGATTGTATCTTATTAAAGTCCCCCCCTGATGGTTTACCTACCAGCAGGGTTAAATTGTTTTTAAATCTTGGTACCTAATTTAAGTGGCAGTCCCCACAGCTCATGACATTTGCCTCTAAATGTGGGATGAACGTTTCACCCTGTAATCTTTTCCCCCCACTGTTTGGTGGTAGCGTGGAATTGTTTTCTCATGGCTGGTTATCCGCCTAATAGTTCTTAATTTCAATTTCTAGACTCCGTCATATGTTAGCACCTCGCCCTCAGTGGGATCTTGAGTGCACATTCTTGACGTTGAGTAGTTCTTCTATTCCAATTCAGTTTCTTCAGTTCAAGCTTCAGCATCTTCCATTCAAGTTCAGATTTTAATTTGAGGCTAACGCTAATCATATCATCTACTGCTGGTTATTTTGTGTTTTCCTTCAAAATTGTTGAAAGTACTATTTTATTGAAAGATTGTTGATTGAAGAAGAGAAAGAATTAGTAATTGAAGGATGCATGCCTAAAACTCTTAGGTTGAAGGTAAATAAAGAAGAACATGAAGGCAACTCAAGTGTGTGAAATGCTGAGATAGGACGAGTTGAGAATTCCCACATGGTTGAGAGTGCAAGAGAAAAACCAAAGCATCTAAATCAAAGCTCCGTAATAAGTCAGTTCCAAGCATTGAGGTTGCACCAAAACAAAAACATGGTGACTCCCCCATCAAGTCTTGATATCAAAAGGCAAAATCTGCCCCAAATCATAGGCAATGGGTTAAAGGACCCCGCAAGACATTATCAAACCTGTGAAACAATTTGAGCAGCAAACAACCAAGAAGATAGATCATATTGGCTACAATCCTTCCCAACAACCTGAAGAGGCATAGCTATTAACTAATACATAGAGGTTGACCCAGCTTCCAAAACTACTTGGGAAAAGCTAAAGAAAGATTTTGAAGAGGAATTCAAGTTACTACGAGATGATAAGAAATTGAAGTGGAGATTTATAATATAAAGCAAGGCAAACACGAGAACATCAAAGCCTATAATTGAAGGCTCAAAGAACTCCAAGTTAGAAAAAGAACCAGCCTATGGCCTTAAATAGAGATGGTCCATTGAAGGCCTCAATCCCTCACTACAGAAAAAGATGAAAGTAGTACCACCCTCTCCATATACAGAAGCAAACAATTGGGCCATGGACATAGAGAGTGAGGACAAAATGTCCTCTCATGGCAAGAAAAAAATAGAAGATGAAAGTCCAGATGATAGCAGCAAGAACAAATTTTGAACCTTACAAGCCTTAAGAAAAGATATGATGTTGAAAGAACTAAAGGAAAAAAAATAGTAATGAAAAAGAACTCTGGTGTACAAAATGCAAACGCAAAGAATGTTGGAATGTTATCATTGATGTCAAAAGTGAGAAGACATATAGTCATTAATGTCAAAGTCACAACAGAAGGATATCATCATTGATGTATGAATGAGATTGTTGCAAATATTGTCATTAATATCAAAGGAGAGATTATGGAAAACGTGATGAACCATATGACAATCATCAAGGCATTCTAGACCTCGCACAGTAATAAGATTTTGGTGAATCTGCCAAGACTTGGACGAGGCTCTCAGTTAAGTAATGGAATTGATGCGAAGTAGGGTATGCACTTGCATCTATAAGTTTTAACATTGGCGACACTACTACAGCATATGAAAAAAAAAAAGATAAGAGATCTATGACATGAACAAGACTGATCTTGACCATAGGAAGAGAGAAAGGTATTAATATGAACCATTACTACATACAAACAAAGAAGTTACAATTAAAACACCTTAATAGTTTGAAGACAAAGTTGTTTACATGAAGCCATTGTAAATTGGAGTTTCCATTATGAAAAGAATCGCAGATATCTTAAAGGGATTTCAAATGAAGTATTTTAATGCATGTTGATGTGGCCGACCACCTTTGACACCAAAGAATAATATAAGTAATATGAAATCACACATATAAAAAGGGGCAGTGAATATAATTAAAGGAGCAGTAAAAATAGTTATAAGCAACGATTCTATCTCATTTAATAAGGCGGCTCATGCAATGTTTAAATTCAAAATAAATAAATTACTAATAGGGTCGACCCCTCTCCACTGTGTAGTGCCCTCGTTGAAGTGGTGTTAATAATAAATTAAATCAATTTCTTTTATAGGGGCCGACCCTCTAAGTGGTGCGCCCAAGTTGAGGATAAAAAGGTGTTTAAAATTAAAAGTTGCATCCTTTGTGATCGGGTATGACTCTTGAGAAAAGTCGCCCTCCTTGAGTGGATATAAAGGGTGGTAAATATGTGGATAGAGTGGTAAAAAAAATTCAATGAATAATATGTGAACATAAGAGCAGACTAAAAAAGGGATAAGGCAAAAAAAATGAAGTGTCAATCAGATCTATATTGAAGAATATATGCAGCCCTTGTATAAAGAATAAATGCAGAGATAAATGGAGAACATGTAAATACTTGTGAAGAATTAATTGCAGATTTATAGCAAAAATTATGCCTGATTTGGAGTAGGTCTGGGTCTAAATTTGGAGCAGACCTTGGTGCAATCAATACATCATTTTGAAGCAATCATAAAGAGCATTCATCACACCAGTTTTATTGAAGACTTTGAGCAGACTTATATGACAGTTTTGAGCAGGATAACGAAAGATTTATGAGCAGATTCATGAGAGATTTTAAGGCACAAATTTATGTAAAGATAAAGCCATGATTATGATCAGTTTCATTCATGATTTGTATCAGACCTGAAGGGAAGTGTGTGATTAGATTTGAAAGGAAGATTGTCATGTGATTGTGGATCAGATTTGAATGTGAAGCAGATTTGTGTTTTTGGTGGAGGAGTTTGTTACATCAGCATTGAAGAATTGAAAAGATAGAGGCTGGAGCCTCTTGGTGGGTTGGAGCTCCGTTTGTGTGTGGGGGTTGGAGCCTCCATTAGGTTGGAGCCTATCAAGTAGAGGTTGGAGCCTCTTGCTGATTTGGAGCTCAGTTGGTATAGAGATTTGAGACTTTGATAGTAGGTTGGAGCCTACAAGAAGCAGAAGATTAAACTATAATATATATGCAATATTGTGTTGTGGTTTTCTCTCAAAAGGGTTTCCATGTAAATCATGTGTTCTCATTGTGTTCCTAATTGCTAGATCTTACTTGAATGATTTTAATTGCGATTGAGTTTTGAAAAGTAGAGGATTGTTAGCTACTAATTCACCCGCGCCCACCCACCACCTACCCCCTCTCTCAGTATCACCGTGTGCTCAACAAAGAACATATTAAAATTTAAAACAAATTTTCTGAAGAAATTAATCTATCAAATCTTGGGCCACTCAATCAAAGAATGCCCATATAGTTTGAAAACTAAGAGTATACAAGAACTCTTCACACAAGGCAAGCAGTCCACTCCACCAAGTACACCGCCAAAGCAACAAAATAATAACAATGCATCCTTAGGCTGGTATTGAAGCAAAAGGTCTAATAATAAATTTAACAAGAACAATAATGGAAGCAGGAGTTGAATATTATATGACTCAAAAGGATGCCCTCTTATACAATGTAGACAATGCAATGAGTAGGGGTACCTTGCCAAAGCAATCAAAACAAAGCAAGACTTGTGCAAATGGTGCAGATGAGAAGACCACAAAGACATTGACTACCCAAAACAAAAATCTACCATCAATATGATTGACATTGAGCAGCAAAACAATGAAATTTTGGCAATCACACAAGCACGAACCAGAAAGGCAACATATTCAAACTCACATATACAGAAAGAAACTCTATGAAGCAAAAACGAAAGTGGAACAAGCTATGGAAAAAGAACAGATGTGTTCCAATGGAAATGCAAGTGCTTCCATCAGACTCAAGTCTAAAAAAATATTGCATGGCGAGTATTACAAACCACCATACCAATCAAAATGGAAAATCTTTGCAAAGTATGCCGTAATTAAGGACTACAATTACTATCATAGTAGACAGTCATTGAAGAGAAGGAAAAATGAGCCAAGAGAAAGGCGAAGATCTAATAGTGGAACCTACATATCAAGGCGAGCAAATAATAGACCCCATGCTACTATCGGCCAATGTAACAAAGAAACCTATCGTAGTACACATGGAGTTTCTCACGAAGAATCAAACACAAACATCAATGGAAGATCAAGAGTGAATGTACCTCTCAAAGATATCTGGAAAAGTCTTGGTAAACCTACCATTTGGCCACCAACTTTCCAATTGATGGGTGTTGATCAACAAGAATCAAAGTGTTATGGGTACTAATGGCCCAAAAGGTACTTATATGAACTAAGTCATTTCTCTTGAATTTCATTGTTATTTCCTTACATAAAAAGGCATATGATGCATTATTGGCTCAAGATAATTGATAACAACCAAAGCCAACCACAATTGGAAGAAGAACATAATATCTACTGAAAACAAGGGAAGAAAATATGTAATAGATTTGAAAAACCAAGTCCTAAGCAAGGAAGTAGCTTCCTCAAATTTAAACTCAAACTAAGGAGAAACTTGGGTGGAAGAAGAAAAGGGTCCTAGGAGTCAAGTGACAAGGGATTCTTAGATCAGCAACATTTCTCTGACAATGAACCAAGTTCTCTTAGCGGACTATTCCATTGGCAATTAGAAGATTATGAGTTATTTCAGCCAAAATACAACATGATACAAATCATGGAATGAGGAATGGAAGGAATGGAATGGAATGGAATGGAGGAATGGAAGGAATGGAATGGAATGGAATGGAAGAATGGACAAGGAAGGAATGGAATGGATCTGAACGAAACCCCTTAGTCCTGTAGCTTAGCCGCAGAAGTAAAAGACCTGCAGGATGAATTGGAAATTATGTGACAAAGGTTCAAAAAGATATAGCATAATGTTAGACGAGAAATTATATTCAAAGTTGAAATAGAGACGCAGTATTACTCTACAATCATCTCATGGAAGAAAGAATCCGAGCAAATACGAATTTGTGTGGACTTCATAAGCCTAAATGCAGTGACTATCAAGGATCCATTTCCAATCCCATTCACAAACCCGATTCTCAATCAAGTAGCAAGACACGAGATATACTCCATGAATGGATTCTCTAATTACAACTAGATAAGCATTGTCAAAGAAAACAAACTAAAGACTACCATCATAGTAGAAGATGGAGTATATGCCCATAATAGAATGTCATTTGAACTATACAACATTCTAGAGAATAATTTTGCATATCTTCAATAAATGTTGATAGGAAATTTCAAAGCTTTCTTTGATGACCAGTCAATCTACAGCGACCAAGAAATACATTTAAAAGTCCTAGCTGAGTGCATGGAATAATCCAAATCAACATAGTTGGCCTTAAATCCAAAGAAGTGTCATTTCTTGATAACACAAGGCAAACTCCTTGGACATATCATCTATAAGGTTGGATTGAAAACAAATCCTAACAAACTAAGAGCGATCGTGGAAATGGAAGTCCCAAGACAGCACAGGGATAAGATCATTCTTGGGTCATGTTGGTTATTATCGATGACTTATTAAGAACTTTGCTCAAGTTTCACATCTATTGGACATGCTCACAAGGAACTGGTGTTGGAAATATTGTAATTGATGTCAAAGGGGCATGGATAGTTTGTCATTAATGTCGAAAGAGTATAGACTAGATTATTGAAGATGTTATTGATGTCAAAGGTCGAGGGAGGAGTTTGTGGTTGAATGTTGGTGGCCATGCTTTGGAGTAAAATTTAAAATGAAATAAATATTTGTGTCCCCTCTTGGTTGGAGTCCCTCTTGGGTAAGTAAAAGGAATAAACTAAAAATTGTAAAATATTGTGTATGAGGCCAACCCTCCTCATGTTGGCACCCCATTTTGGGGATTTAAAAATTGAAATTAAATTTAATGCTTGCTGTTTTGGGCCGACCCTATCTAGGCACCAAATTTGAAGATGAAGAGATGCTTTTAAAATGGAAGTTGCATCATTTTGAAAAGGTATGTTGTTTCATGGAATTGCCCCTTTTGGTGAAGATATCTGAAGAGGTTGAAAGGAGTTTTTGAAGACAAGAAAAATATTGAATATTGTTCCTCTTTAAAGCAGATCGTAAGGAAGATATAGTGCAGTTTTTAAAAGACTAAAATCAGAATTTTGAAGGAGATCTAAATCAAGTTTTAGAGCAGATCATAAGGAAGATATAGTGTAGTTTTTAAAGGACTAAAATCAGAATTTTGAAGGAGATCTAAATCAAGTTTTATAGCAGATTTAAAAGACAAGATCATGGCAGATTTGTGAGCAAGTTTTTGAGCAGCATATTGGAGCAGATCCGAGAAGTAGTTTCAAATAATTATCATATTAATCAATTGTAGGTTAGTGCCTCCTATCCAAGGAGATCCGGAGGTTGGTGCCTCTCATTAGAAGAGATTGGTGTCTCTTTCAAAGTTGGTGCTCAATTGTGGGGATTGGTGTCTCCAGTGGGTTGGTGCCTACGAAAGAAGTTTTGAAAAAGTAGGTTGGTGCCTACTAGAAGATATATATAAGCCATTGTAACGAGACTCGCCCAGACTCGGCGAGTCCCGGGCCAAGCTAGTCTGGCCGAGTCTGGGGAGCCCGGGACTCGGACTCGCCGAGTCTAGGCGAGTTCCGAGCCTGGGACCCGGCCGCGGCAGCAAACTTAAGAGGCACTTAAAAAACATAAAATTAAAAGTTTAAGTTAGTTTTTTTTTTGTTCTATATGTTCTCTCCAACCCTAAAAGCAACCTCATTTCACTCTTTTGGCAAAATAGAAGGAGAAGAGAGAGTTGTGAAGAAAAATAGGAGAAGAGAGGGCAACCAGCAAATTGTTTAAAACAAAAGCAAGGTCATATATCATTTGGGAAGCTTCATACTGCTAAGGAGGTGCATTGAAAGTTCATTGCTAGTGATTGGGAGGAGTTTGCATTACATTCCAAGCCAAATCTAAGAGGTAAGTTTGATTTTAATGGTTTTTTTTGTGTTTTTTTAACAAATAATTCATTGTAATTTGTAAAATCATTGTTTTTAAATTTTTATAGTTTGCATTTTTTTTTTTACAAACCCTACTTGCAACTTAAATAATTTTACAAACCCTACTTGTTATTGCAGCCACATTCATTTGCAAATCAAACTATATTATTATTTTACAATGTCTCCAAACCCAATGTAAAAGACTTGGAAAAAGACATTGGTTGCAAAATTTTCCTTGAATAGAGAAAGAGGAGGCCGAAATGTAAATACCGCAAAACAATATATATCATGGAGGCATAAATAGATTGAAATACTACATTGCACGATAACGTATCAATAACAATGATGCAATGGCTGCACTCCGGAACAAACGGTATTGAGGTCGCTCTGCGAAGTGTGTACTCAGGAAATTTTGGAAAGGCAAAAAGAAATTAGAAAGAGACAAAGGGAGGAGTTGGTAGGTGTTGGAGTTGGACAGGGACTTGGTGTTGTTGGAGATGCTTCTTCCATGCCTCCATACCGTCCTAGTGCTAGTGCTTGTGCTAGTGCTTCTGCTTCTGCACCATCTATTCCTATGCTGCATCTACGTAGTACCGGTGGGCGCCGCCATCATGAAGTGGTGGTGGCAGATAGGCATTGGCCCCAGAGTCTATAAATCTAGGTGGATCATATTTTGTACCATGACTCCTGGCCTCCTAACCACATTGAGAGCATGGTTGGAACAATAAGGATGCAATAATACATGCAAAAGTAGAAAAAAAAACAATAATCGCGGTGACTTTTGGTACTACTGCACCATTCCCTTCCATGTAGCCAGGTAATTCTTTTTTCGTTTAATTCTTTTAAAATTTATATTTAAATTTTATTGTTTTAGAATTTAGATGTATCTCACTATCGAATTCAAATTTAAAGTTAAAAACTTAAATCTTTTCATTTTATGACATGTTTTAGGTCTCCTTTTTGGCAAAACATGGTTGATGTAATAACCATATGTGGGGCGGGGTTCAAAGCCCCCAGCGAAGATGAATTAAAGGGCCCACTTTTGACTCAAATGGTGGCGGATGTGAAAGCACAATTAGAGGAGCAGCGTGTGCAATGGAGGAGGATTGGTTGCACCATCATGACTAATGGTTGGACCGATAGGAGAAATAGGACGCTGTTGAACTTTCTAGTTTCCTCTGGAGGTAATTGTACTTACCTTAATACATTGGTATTTGAATTTGATTTAGTGATTAATAATTTAATAAGGCTGATTTATGTTTTTAATTTATTGAATAATTGGTAATTTGGTTTTGCTTATTTTTTCAGGTGACACTGTCTTCATAAAGTCCATTGATGCTTCCGCCCAATTCAAAAATGCCACATACCTATGTGAGGCTATAGATGAGGTGATAGCCGATGTGGGGGAAGAAAATGTAGTGCAAGTGGTGATAGATAATGTAACAAATTATGTTGCTGCTGGTAGATTATTGATGGAGAGGCACCCAACTATATTTTGGACTCCATGTGCCGCCCATTGCATTGACCTCATGATGGAGGATCTTGGCAAGCTCCCATGGATAAAAACATGTAAGGAATCAGCAAGAAACATTTGGAAATTTGTTTACAATCATGCATGGGTGCTTAACCTTATGAGGCAATACACGGGGTTGAGGGAGTTGTCACGTCCTGGCATCACTCGGTTTGCATCAAATTTTATCATGTTGCAATCCTTGATTTGGTCAAGGGTACCTTTGAGGCGCATGTTTGCTGGTGAGGAGTGGTCTTCCTCATCCTTTTCTACAAGCACTGCAGGGATTGTTGTGGCTGATTGCATATTTGATGAGGCAGGGTTTTGGACACCAGCAGATGAGATTGTGAAGGTAACATTTAATTCTTTATTATGTTTTAATTTTTAATCATATCTTACTTTTATTTGTTCATTTTCGTTCACAGTCACACTTACTTATTTGTGAAACATGTTTGCACTTTGCAGTTTATTGAGCCCTTGCTAGTTCTCCTAAGAGTTGCAGATGGGGAGAAGCCCGCAATGGGCTACATATATGAGGGCATGGATAGGGCCAAAGAGGTCATTAGATCAGTCTATGGTGGAGTTGATGATAAGTATCGTCCCATTTGGGAGATCATTGATAGGAGATGGCAAAACCAACTCCATAGGCCCATCCATGCAGCCGCATGTTTCCTAAATCCGGCCTTCCACTTCCACCGTGATCTTCGTGCAGATAGAGAAATTCTTAGTGGGCTCTACTCGACGATAGAGAGAATGTTGCCCGCTGTTACTACACAGTTAGTGCACGAGATAGATGCCTTCACTAAGGCACGAGGAGACTTCTTTGCACGTCAAATGTGCAAAGATAGTAGGACAACATTAATGCCAGGTAAAAATATATTTAAGGCCATAATTTTCATCTTTTTATATTATAATTTATTATTAAATGTTGAACTTGAACTCGAAACTTGAAATGAGATTGATTTTGTTTCTTTTTCTCATCTCAGATGGATGGTGGGAGATGTTTGGTTCTGATACACCGAACCTGCAAAATGTTGCCATACGAATATTGAGCCAGCCATGCAGTTCATCCGGTTGTGAGCGCAATTGGGGTATGTTTGAGCACATACACTCCAAGAAGCGCAATAGATTGGATAAAGGGAGAGGGATGAATGACTGGTATATATGTTCACATAACCTTCTCAACATATATTGTGAAGGTTTCTTTTGACCACGCATAACAATTCCGACTGCTTAGTGAGGCTGATCCACAACGAGTGGATCATCGAAAGCTATAGATGAAGTCTTCAGTGACGCAGGACTCTGAATTGGTGGACCGTGCAGAGAGATACCGAGGCTGTGTTTCATAATGAGCAGGCCAGATAACGCAGAGGAGCATATAGCCTACCAAAGGTGAGGAGTGTTATGTAACTGCTCACAGCAGAATGCAAATGGCCGCACTGCAACATCATCCAAGAGACTCAGGGAGATCACTCTCTTCAGAGGGAAGGATGTTGGTCTACTCATGCCATAGGCATAGAGGATAGACTCTATAGCCATTGGTTGTTTTGGAATCTCGATATTTGGCATTTGTAATAAAATATCTGGATGCCTTTGATTTACACATGAGTCGGTATACATCTAATTCAATTTATATATCAAAGCATGTTATTTCCTCTGCAGAACTACAATTTGTGTACCTTTATAATTTCTATGTGACTACTACAATTTGTGTATGTGATCAAATCTATTTTTATTTGTGTTGTATTCAATAAAGGTGCTTGTACCAAGTCTTTTAAATCTTAAAATCTCTAATTAAGGTTTTTCTAATTTTTCTTATTATTTTGCCAGTCTCAAGGCTGAGTCCGTAGTCCGAGCTGAAGTCACAGCCAAGTCACTCCTAGCCGAGTCTGCTGGAGTCTCTGGGAACGCGATATAGCGTTTTTCCATGATTTTCTCCTACAAGGGTTTCCACATAAATCGTGTGTTCTTGTGTTCTTAATTGCTAGATCTTGCATGTATGTTATTGCTATGGATGAATGATTTTTGAGGTATTACTGCTGTGGTTGATTAAGTTGTGAAAAGTAAAAGATTGTTGTTATACTGATTTGACCCCACCCCCCTTCCTCAGTATAACTAAATGCTCTTCAAAGGGGTGGCATTCACATGGTCAAAGGAGCAAGAAAAAGCCTTCAATGAACTAAAGGTACGATTTATTAGTTCTCCTATTCTAACATATCATGACAGGGATAAAGAGTTCCACATACATGTGGATACATCTAATTTTGCTACTAGAGCTACATTAGCACAGGTCGGACCTAAAGGACTTGATCATCTAGTGTTCCCTGCAAATCAATTATTGTCAAGTGTAGAACAAAATTATAGCACCACAAAGAGGCAAGCATTGGACATGGTCTATTTAGTTCGAAAGTTTCAGCACCATCTATTGGCAACACCATTCACGTTCTATGTGGACCATCAAACATTAATGTACTTGGTGAACAAACAATTTATCTAAGGCTAGGTAAGTAAGTTTAAAATAATGTGGCTAGGACCATTCAAATTCCTAGAAATATTAGCAAACAAATCCATAAGATTAGAAAATTTAGATGGAACCTTGATAAAGGATGTTGTAAATGGTTCCAAACTAAATACACATAAGATGAGACAAGAAGCTTAGATGGCAATCAACATTATAGACTAGGAAGAGACAAGAGATAAATAATTGAATGAGAAAAGTATGGACAAGGATGAAGAAATTAGAGAAAGTGCAATACCAAGAATACACCCACACTTAACTAAATATTTATTTGGTCCACCTACAAGATGGATTAAAATATATGGCAAATGGAAGATACATTCATCTTACTCTAATGGACATTATGGGTTATGTCAGTTTTGACCTCCCTTCGAGAGATGTTAACCCTTATCGATCAACTAGAGATATGAGCATCGAAGACTCAAATGAACCCACAAAAGAACACTAAAATTTCTCTAACAGAGACCCATTCCTACTTATGAAATAAGTTATGCCAGGTCTTCTTTCAACGGTTATGGAAAAACGCTTACTCATGGTGGAGAGATCCAAATATGACCAAGTTATCCAAGTGTTTAGAGAAAGATATCAATTAACAAGTTCCGATAGACTACAACCATCTACACCACAATCATTTGGGGTTTGGCGAACAATACATAATCCTATGGAAAATCCATTTGTACTAGATGAAGAAATAGCATAGTACCAACAATGAGAAGGATGCACTTTAATAGACTCTCAACAAATAAGGGAAGCCAACGAAAGCAATCAAGGTATGATGCAGCTTAATACTATTGAAAGAATTTTTAAATTGGAATATGCAAGTATGTGTTGCACCAACGAGTGTTACTGAAGTGTCGAAAATTGCGTACCCCTACAATTTCACACCACATAATGCCCTCCCCTTTAGTTCATAATATAAAAATAGTCGAAATGTAAAGTGCTAATACCAGAACATCTCCTAGCTAGCAAATTCATGATGATCCTGGGTCTTTGAGTCCATTTTTCCTGGACGGGAGCACTAGCATCATGCAAAAAATTGTGATTCAAATGGTCGTTGGAGCGTTACATTCTTGGGAATCTTTCAAATGTAATGCCCTAGTGTGACAATTGTGTTTTGGCAGAAAAGTCGTGAACTGCTATTTTGTAAAAGGAATGGAAAAAACTCTCACTCTCTCTCGCAAAAACATTCACACATTCGTAGAGACTCAAGGAGATGGCGAAGAAGACTCTAGGCAAGAAGCAGAGTAAGGGAGCAAGTTTAAAATCCTTGATTGGAGATGGCGAAGAAGACTC
>VDFB02248648.1:0-19123 GCA_007258455.2 Sequoia sempervirens | reverse complement strand
AGATACATTAGAAATTGAGCAATGCAAAAAAATTGAAGAAGATTTGAAAAGATATGAAAAAAGGCTATGTGAAAATGGCTTGGCATAAAGGAATGATTTTGGTTAGAAAGAAGAAAGGATAAATTGCTATCCTTGAAAGGAGAAGAAGCATGTATCTCTCATGAAATGGAGAGGTCTAAAAATTAGAAAGTTCTCTTGGAAGAGGATAGTGAATGTAGAAATGAAAGACAAAGGTGTTGTGGCCCTCTGGTAGAAGTTGTAAAGAAAAGGGAGGATATGGAAGCAACCCAAAAAAATGTAAATGAAAAAGAAAAAGAAGAGGGGAAATGATGAGTATCCTATTTTTTAAAGTTGATTTTTTTGTAGGGAACATAGAAGAAAATAAAGCAAGAGAAATAATTTTTTGTGTGGAAGGATAGTGAAAAGGTGAAAATATGGTGGTAGAAGTTATAGAAGATTATATGTTGGTTCAAGAAGGAAATCAAGGAATAAACAATGATGTTGCAACAAATTCATGTATTTTTGAAAGCATAATAGAAGAGAAGAATAACATTGGACTTTCTATTATTTCCAATACTATTTTTTTCACAAAAAAGAAGCTAGATTAGATTTGGAAGTTAACATTATGGAATTGGAGAGTCCTAAATTTGACAAGTAGATTGATGAATCTAATGATAATATCTTATTGAAAGAAGAGATGGAAAGGATAAATAAATTGTTGGAAGGGGGACTGATAGATGAACTTGGAGAGGGGCTTACAAAAGTTTCCATTGGAGGTGAGAAGATGAATGTTGCAATGAAGGACAAAGAAAAAGATGTTGGGACAATTAAAAAAATTAGGTAAATTTTGATTTTAAATTCAATTGTGATGATTATTTACTCTCTTTGGTGAGCATAGAAGAGGATGTAGAGCAAGAAGAGAGCATACAAATGGACAATTTCAATTTCCATGGAGTAGTGAATGCAAATTTTTATAAGGATGCAATAGATTTTTGTGTGTTTGCAGACTAGTGTATTGATAATGCATATTTGTATATAGAAGATGTAGAGGATGTTATAGGTGAGATTTGGTGGAGGTGGTTGGGTTGTGGTGGGTCAAACCCCATGAGATATTGGAAGAGAGAGATGCATTCGGTGGGGGTAGATAGTCTATGATGGATGTGAGTTCATGAGAGGACTAGGAAGAAGAGGATGTCAATTTGTTGGAGGAAGATGATGAATGTTTTGACAAGATGTTGGAAGAAGATAAAAATAAATATTTTTATGTGCACCTATCATCATGATGGAGATTTTTGTAAATTGCTTGCAATCTAAAAGGATGGTTCTACCACTTAAATCCACTTTTCTAAGCCTATGCTCACAAAATTCTTACCCAATGTGTCTAATGCAAAATCATCTAGGACATTGGCAATCCCATATTGCCCAAAATATTTTTAGTATAGTTTTGATTTTGGTTTTTGTGCAGTGTTGTGTTTTTGAGCTTGGAATTTGGTGAAGTGATTGATCGACATTATTATCAATGGTTGAAAAAATTTCATGTAGAAATATATGTTTTGATGTGTATTTGAGGTTTGGTGTTTGTTGAAATAACTTTAATCTAGTTCCTAGAGATCAACTTTCACATTGGAATCATCACTTAATTCTTTAGTTTGTTGAGTGTAACTTCTATGCCTTGTTTTAACTTTCAACTCCATCGGAGATATGAGTCACGAGATCATGAGAGCAAGGGGATTTGAATTATTTTCAATTTAAAATATATTGATGTGGGGTTGTGTAAGAGATTAGAGGAAACCCGTGTTTAAAGAAATTGAAGAGGTGGTGATATGTGGTGAGTGGGTAATGGAGGGTCTATATAGCTAGGATAATTAACTATGTCGCTAGTGCCTTCATTCTTCTTCTTACAGTGCTTGTTTGTTGTAGTTTTGGAGTTTCCTTTCATTTCTCAGGAACTTTATGCTTCTTCAATGGAGGAATATTCTCCTTCACTAGAGTACTCCTTGACTCTTTCATCTTCTCTCCACCAATAATCTTAGTCTTGAAGGACTTTGGTGCAACCAGAGGAGTAGTAGTTATTCTATAGGATCTCCTTCTGCTAGATGTTTCTTTTGGTGCAATGGTTTCCTTTATCATTATCCAACTATTATTTTGTGAGGCCCATTATCTCATCAACCATTTTCTCAACACTCTTTTTCATTTTTTTTTCTCTTTGCTCCAAGTGCACCTTCATAGATTTCTCTTCATAAGTTCCATATCTCTCTTCAGTAGGGTCCCTTGGTTTACTCAACATGTGATTAGCCAAATTGATAATCACATCTTCTACCACTTTATATCCCATTAGAGGAATCCATATGGTTCTAGGATCTACAACCTCCATTATGCATTCATCTTTGGATACCATGAAGATGATAGTCAAACATGCTTTGGGGAATTCTTTCTCTTCTTTATGTGTTGCTCTAGAAGGTTTTAAAGAATCCCCATAGTGCACCATCATAAGGTTTGATGTCACCAATCCTCAGTAAATGATTTCCATCAGTTTATCTCTTTGTAATCTCACTGCATAACCCCAGCGACATTACCACAATACTATAAATGATAAATTTTATTTTTTAAAATAAATAAATATAAATATACATGTAATATATATTGTCATACATGAATTTCTATTTAAATAGATTCTATATCAACACATACATCCTTTGGGGTACACGAGAGTCACACATTCTTAGATCCATACAACAACCATAAAGAATAAAATCTAAAGATATAAAGTAAGCATTAACAAATATAACACATACAAGATGATCAATGATAAGAAACCATCTGAATACGCAAATACATCATATGCATGATCATCCTAACACATTGAATAACAACTGCCATAGCCAATATCCACACCAAGTTTAGCATTTCATTACAGTACAATATTTAAGAAGTACAATGATACAAAAGTGTTCCAAATATGAGTGAAACCATCACCAGATAGCATGATACAAATGAATAGATGAATACAAAGTATCATAACTGGCTCCAAGACAAATACAACTCTGGAGTCATTGCAACAGCACCAATCCACACCTCTCAATCCTCAGCTGGGGACCCAATGGGGTGCTTGGCACGTTCCACCCGACCATGTGAGTCTGAAGACCCACCCCCCGTGCTAGGAGCTAACAAGAAAGAGACCTCAACCAAGAACATCCAAACATGTAACCACAAGACCCAACAACATACAAAAGTATCATAAAACTCAAGGATTACAATTACATAATCAACCACATACAGGAGTCAACATAACAACTTAAAGTCATAAGTCTCATCACCTAAATCAAAGCAATAGCCAATAAACAAGGAACCAAAGGAAGATCATAAAACACTTCCAAATCAAGATGAAATTAATAAACATATCACAATTCTGAATCGCATTGATGCAATACAATAACATCATATCACAATACCATAAGAGTACAAGGTCAAAAACATCCACAAGATTTATACAAGACCAAAGAATACTCCAAAGATCAAATAGGGTAAAACCATAAATCAATTCAAAACAACTATGTTCCATCAATTCAAGACAAAGAACCACTTCCAGAGGATTTCCAAAGAAACAACATAAGAAGGAGTGTTAGAGGAGAGTGTCATCGCATGGCTTAACATGGATTCTCCAAGCTACCTACTGCAAGGTACCGCCTCCATCTACTGACAGATTATCCAGGCAACCAAGCACTAGGAACCGCCTCCATCTATGGTTATCCAGGCTACCTATCTCAAGGAACTGCTCCATAGGGTTGCTCATGCGGAACCGTTAACCTTTCGTGAAGACAAGGCAACGATCTTGCCAACCACGGCCTTCTCAATCCCCTTTAGTCTGTGGTAGCACTCAAAGGCGATGAGGCATCAATTATCTTTTAATGTGATTCTACTCCACACCCTAGTTAATTATTTAAATTATCACTTATTAAATTCACTTCAATTTGAGGGTCTATTCCTGTGCTCCTTTCAGGCTCCACTCACCCACTTAGAGCCACTCCCACTCTAGACACTCAAAACATAACAACCAAATCCAAGGGTTGTACAATATAATAAGTACATTAGATCACAACAGAGAAGCATGCAAGGCATTACCCATCTTGCCATAAATACATAATCAAAATCTCAACGTTTCATGTACAACCCTTACAAAAACATGAAACCAAAACACTTGCCACAACAAGGGCACATAAAAGGAGGAACATTAACCAATATTAAAATAAACCTCTGGAAGATTCTCATAAAGTTACACTAGGGTTTCCCCATCAAAGAACTGACAGCAATAATTGCAAGACTTCAAAGAACTAATTCCAATATAAATATAATGAGCAAATGCACCAAAATAAGATCAACAACTCCATTCAACAACACCAACAACTTCGATACGAAATAAATCAGAAATTCAAAAAGATCAACTAACCACGACTCATAAACAAAACACGAGTTCCCAATTACATTGCAACACAACTTAAATGACAAAAGATTCCTTGAATCAAAATTAATGTCCAAAGGTATTCACACCAATACGGAAACATCCAAAACAATCTTTCAACAAGAGAGGTAAAAGCATGCAACCAGGCATCCAAGGGAGACCTCAATTTCCTCCTCACAAGATACCCGTACCGTTGGTAAACAAATGACCTTTGATAAAATTCAACCAACATGACAACAATGTAATTAAATGTTTCAGCAACATAATAAAAGTGGGAAAATTGAATACAACAAGAAGCATAAACTTATCACAACCAAGCACCACATTTGTATCCAAAATACTCCACCACAAAATCAAATATGAACTCAAAGATCAAGATCACCTAAGGAAACTAAACAACTCAAGAGATATATTGAAACAAATTCATCATAACAATCCTCAAACACAGGGATACACTTAATGAATAATAATAATCACACAAACACTTTCTATCCCTCCGCGAGGACCAAAAATCTAATCATGACTTTATGACACAAAAGAGCTCCATCCATAAACAAAACTCAAATAAAATAAAATAAAAATACATAATCATCTTGATATAAATCAACTGGCTCAACCATCAAATCAATCATGAACAAGTAAGCATCCATATAGGGAATTTACGAAAAAGAGAATAAGGAGATAGTCATCTTTTAGAAAATCATCTAATTAACATAATCCCTACATCTATCCAAAATAAACAGTCAACTCTACAACCATCTACTCTCCTAATTACCAAAATAAAACTATCTTCGCCAAGCAATTTTCTTATTTTCAACATACCCCTATCTACTTCATAAACTTATAAATATAAAACAATCACACTAATATTCGCGTCACACAATTACATGAATGAATGTATATACAAAAATGTTCATTTCACATAACGATTCCTAGGTCTTAAAAATAATATGAAAGATTCCATTACCCATTTGCCAAGTTATCCTTTAGCCAAACATAAAAGCATGCGAGGAGAAAGATATTAAGATAACATTTATTTAACTCTAAAACTAACAGAAATATAAAGGAATTAAAAGATATCACGAAATTAGTACTATAAAAATTAAATTACCAAATAAGAGAACATATAAGAAAAGGTCAATATATACTCCATATTTTAAATTTTCATTTAAATAAAATCTCAAGTTAAAATCTTTAACCTACCTATCCATTAGATACAATGATTAATAATATTCTAAAGCACATATGTTTCCTCAGACAGAAGGAGCAAGGTTAGAGTGTTGGATTGGTAACAATAATAATAATTAAAAGATAATGTTTTATAACAATTTCAAAATATATAATTGTGTCGATAGATTGTCTAAAGAATCATTTTTCCTAGTTTATTAACAAATCTACCTTAATCAATAATGATGACATCCTGATTATTTAATACAATACATCTAAGGTAAATCTACAATGCCAATAGGAAGATATTGTAATTACAATATACAATCAAGTGTTAACAATATCTTTCTAAATAAATAATTAACTGAATCAAAACAATAAACATGAAATTCCAATATTTGTCAATTTAGATTAAGAGTCTCATATTTCTAGATATATATATCTTATGCATGTGCAATTATATTGTTGAATCCTAATTTCGATAGAAGTACTCATAAATCACAATAAAGCAACCATTACAATTTAGATAATTACTACACGTGAGACGCCCCAATTTGGACTTGAGCATAATTATGGTGTAACACATAACGTCCACTAGTGAGATCCAAAATTAAATAACTTAATGCTATTTTCCATGATAGCCCTAACCCCTTGCTTAAATTCTTATTCTACCAAGATTGACAGTGAA
The DNA here is from genome assembly GCA_007258455.2 of Sequoia sempervirens. NCBI lineage: Eukaryota > Viridiplantae > Streptophyta > Pinopsida > Cupressales > Cupressaceae > Sequoia > Sequoia sempervirens. The sequence goes on along the minus strand of VDFB02248648.1, from coordinate 12,809 downwards.
GAAGTTAGGCAGAAAGGATATAGTTTGGCAAGGAATAATATGTGATGGAAGAAACGTGGAAAGAGGCATTTACACCAGTGGATTAAGTATTGCAAAGATACGAGTATTAGATGATGAGCAAGAATGATAGATGTAAAAGTTGGTAAACCGAATTAACCTTCATAAAACCATTAGATTTGCAAGGGCAGATAAGCGTTACACAGGGAAAGACCATATGGTAAATGAAAAGAACTCGAAAAATATTTTACTTTCAAGTGCTGCAACCGTGATGGATAGCCAGTGGTATAAGTGGGGTTATTTGAACTATTTGGTTGAATAAGATACATCAATGGTAAAATCAGTCACAGAACAATTAATCCACTTCTAAAGAGATCAAAATGATAAAGGCTCATGAATAGAATAAAAAAAAATATGATATGGATTCAATACAGAATGATAGAGTTTCCCACCTTATTTCACTATTCCCTACCTACGGAATAATGGGAGCTTAGACAAAGAAAAGGATACCCTCGTATCTTGAGATTAGAAAGATATATATATGAGATTTGATTTGGAGAAGATGCAATCACAAGGGATGAACCAGGGAGAAGTCACGAAGAATGCTCGTCTAAGGGCAGTAAGGAAGAGGAATCTCATGAGTTACCCAAAATGGAAGAATTATCACAATTCAATACATAGGACAACATAAATATGATAAGCGTGAGGCCTCACTCAAGGGAAGAAATAACTAGATCAGTCTCGATTACCAACGGAAGAGTTGCAGAAAAATGATAAAATCTACCTGGTGACGAATTCAAAATAGAAAAGTAAAGTATCCCCTAGAGTTTTCTCTAAGCCGTTCAAATAATAAATCCCATTCTAAAAGATCTAATAACCCTTATATATATGAATATGTATATTTTTCGCTGAAGAAACAAGGATCAAGTTGTTACCTGCGATTTGGGCCTCGAATTCATAAACAACAGAAAACCGTGGTCAAGGAGATATTTGTTTGATCACCTCAACTGCTTCCTTGATGTTCCCTTCTACTTTGCAATGATAAAATGTATTCACTGTGCTAGGTTCTGCGTCTAATCTCTTGGAGAAAATTACTTCATATTCAGTCCCATCCTCTACACCCTATGAAGTCATTTGGAAGATGTCTGCAATATCACTTGACCTCCTCTGACTCCCCCCTTATTTTCTTTCTTGGTTAGTTACAAATCAAGAACCAATTCCCAACCTCCTCCATTCACAAACTAAATTTAGTTAGTATTTATTTTATGAATCTATCGTAAATAACTTTTTCCCTATTAAACATTCTAGTTTATGGATCAACTTAATTAATTAATCACCTAAAATAAAATTACATTTTTTTTTTACTTAATTCACTATAAATCCAATAATTAAGGACGTAGTCTCCATTCCCTAGAATATTGTAATATTTATAATTAATTTATCAAGCAAATAATCTAATAACTAATCTCTTATCAGTAAAAAAAAAGAAACCAGTGAGATTATTTAATTTACTCCACCTTTGCAATATTCTATTTTTTTATTTATTTCTACTAACAACATAATTTTATTCTTTCATAACCTCTAATTATATTAGAGCATTTATTTAGTTATTTATTTTCTTTAAATTAACCACTATACCTTTTAACTTTATAATCATATTTAAATGTTGTAATTTGATAAAAACATTTATCGACCAGAATAAATCAAATGCACTCAAAGTCCAAGCAATACCTGACCTTACAATGAGTTGAAATGCATTACAAAGACAAGCGAATGGAGGGCACTCTTTGTGTCCTATTGGGCACACTGGTGACCTATTACAAATGGTGCTGATCTATGACTGTGTGACTCTACAACTTTTTGGAGTTGCTGGCCAATAACACGGCCTAGTTGAGGTGCTAGTAGAACTAAACAATTGAGAAAATAACCTACTAAAAACTAAGGGGGAGAAAAACTAGGGTTTGTGTTTAGGATCTTGCCTTACTCAAGCCCTACTTTGGCATGTTTCAGCCTCAAGTATGGTAATAGCTTAAGCACGTGCTTCCTAGAGTGCAAATGTGAGAGTGATATGTATAATTGATGAGGGAAAAAGCCTAGAAGGCTTGATAAGAACATAGTGTTGTGTGTAGGGAAGAGGAGGTTCTTGGGTTGACTGGTTTAGAAATGGAGTTCTCCATAAAAATAAGTATAGGAGTCTTATGGGAATGTGGGGGAAAACCTAAACAAAGTGAGATTGCAAGAAGTGTATAAGAGAATAAGTGAGAATATGAAGATCAATAGTGAGAGACTGGTGTGTACCAAGTGAGGGCTAGAGGTGATTTTATGGATTGACTTAGATGACCTCACAATTAGGATAATTGGTATTGCGAGGATTATAATTTTGGTTTGATGAAAGACATTCAAATTGGTAGAGAACATTGGCATGGGTGTGTTGGTGTGTGGACACCAACACAAGAAATGGAGGGGAAGAGGGTTTTAATAACAAAAAGAGTTCAAGATAAATGATTGGGCACTCCTACAAAGAGTTCTAGGCTTGGAAAGTATTGATGGTTCCATAGGTCTTAGAGTCCCATCAAGCATTCCAAAAACTGTTGATCATTTCAAAGGTTCCTATTTCGAGGACAAATGCATCACACGCAAAACACCAACAATGGAAAGGTCTATATGCCAAGTAATGCACCTCAACAAGCCAATTCCAAATTGAGGATCAGCTTCAGCCTATTCTAAAACTCTAACTAAAGAGGAAAAGAGAAAGAGGGCGGCTTTGAAAGTAAAATATAGAAAGTTAAAGCAAAAAGGTCATAAGTTGTAATGTACCTTCTAGTGAATAATCTTGAAGAGATTTTCTTATCTTTTAATTCCCAAGATTAGAAATAAATTAAATTATAAGGGAATAAGGGGATAATTAAATAAAGGATAAAAAGCTATAGTCGGCTAAGTTATTTAATTATTCATTATGACTTAAGGTGGGCCCACCCTTTCACCAGGCATTTCATACTAGTGATTAAATAAATTAAAAGTTGCCTAAATCTTATTCTCAATTAAGGATGAGTTCTTGAAAGGATAAGATCAAGTGATTTTTGATGAAAGAAGAAAGTGGATTTTCATTGAAGATCGCATTGCTTTAAAGATGGAAAAATGGCAACTTTATTGATAAAAGGATCACTTGTTTGAGAGAAGTATCTCAAAAATTATTCAAGATTGTTTTTTGACTCACTCATTGAGCACTGAGGGAAAGCTTATTCCAGGACGAAACCCCTGGCCCTTGAGGTGATTGGGATGAAAACCCCATATCATCAGGCATTTGCAGCTTATTCAAGCAGTCCGTGCCAGTTCTGGGAGGTTGACGTGTGGCTTCACAGACTGAATCGTTTCATTTTGCATCCCATTTTAACTGCTGGGTCAGTATCTGGGACGTGTTCATATAAAAGAAAAGACAAAATACACAACAGAGAAAAAGACAAATTCAGAAGAGACAAGAAAGGAGAGATAAAGATCAAATTATCAGACGGGAAAAAAGACTCAGCCCCGTGAATTACTGGTGATGAATTTTTCTTCAGTGAATTGTTGATGATGAATTTTCTAGAGCAGTAGCAAAGTACACCATATACTATTGGGAAGAGATAGAATGGCCAGAGAGGCAAATAAGACAAAGTACTCAGAAACGGGGACAGCTTTTGAATATTCAAAGGTTGAGTCAGCAAAGGGAAATCTGTGTGCCAATAAGTTTGCAGGAATATATTAAGGAAGATCGTGGGGCTGTCAAAGATGAGAAATTTAGATACAAATTACAAGTGAATGTGCAGTTAGGGCAAAGCCTCATCCTCAGCTATGGGGCAGCTTGTTACCAAGGGTCTGAGACACTAATCCACCTGTAATAACTTATATCAGGCCTTCTGTTTGTTGCTGCTATCATTATTAAGTTGCTTCTCCTTTCTGGGCATTTCATGTATTGTCCTATCTGGAAACAAAAGTCAATTTATGTTTTTATGGTCTGCTATCACTTTGAGAATGTTGTAATCTACCATTGAAGGTTATGTTGAGTTTAGAACTAGTTTGGTAATTATTTCTAAGCAAGTATTAATCTGATATAAATTTCTGATAAGTTTGTGATCTATCTCTGGGCATTGTTGCACTTATTTCTTGCTCAAATCTGTCCAATAACACTCCTATTTATGCTCAAATCAATATTGCAAAGTTTGAAATACAAACCAATATAAATCTCAATCCAAATAAAGTGAAGTTAACCTCTAAGTATAGCGGTTTTTTCATGCATAACTCCTATTTGAGTAGTTATTTATTGTTCATGCAATGTTATATATACAATTTGCAAAAATAGAATATCTACCAAATTTAAACTCAATAAAACTCATATATCTCGGAGAAAGAATATTTCAAGCAAGCGAAGAGTAGGCATCCTTCCATTGTTTGACTAGAGCTTCACAACTCACTATTCAATAGTTAACAAGACAATGTTACACAACATAGACATGCATCAAACAGCCCAAAACATACACAAGAGGGATTAGAATTGCTGGAGTAATAGTCTCACAAATGACATAGTTTGAATAAATAGTACTATATGCAAAGTAACATCAACTACCCTAAAGCTATGTTCCACAGCCTGTCGGAATGGGATGGGGACGGGGGACGGCAGGGACGGCAACATATTATATATATATATATATATGATTTTTTCAAAATTTATCAATATATTAGAGAGAGGGGGAAAGAGAGATAGATATGTCAATAAATTAATAATTGATAACAACAATATCAATATGTAAGTAAATTGAGAGAGTAGTACTATAACAACATAAGAAATGTTATTAAAGCATTATAAAATTTATAACAACAGTATCAAACATAATAAAATCATGGTCTATCAATATGAAATATCCAAATGTCTCAAACATGTATCTAAAAGTTTCAAAGTTCAAACATGAAAATCAAAAATATTAAATACAACAATCTATGAAATTAAGCCTCATTCGGGCTATGAATATCCAAAGACTTAGAACTATCCGAGTCAGTATCATCCTCTAGTAAGAGTGGAACTAAAAGATTTAATATTTAGTCTTTTTCTAACTTTAGCCCAAACAATTAAAACATTAAACAGTTGGTGGGCCCCGCGCGAAGGAACTAAACATTTAAAAAATCTTTTTTTAATATATTTTGACTTGCAGCTTATGGGGGACGGCTAACAGTCCCCAGTATAGGGAACCGTCCCCAATCCGTTCCCAATCCGTATCGGGGATGGGGAAACATCCCCAAAGTGAAGGAAACGTTTCTTGCGTTTCCGATGGATTTTGCATTTTTGGGGACGGTAGGGGGATGTCCCCTTTGCATCCCCCCATCCCTGGGACGACAGGGGACAGGGACAAGGGGTTTTGGGGCAGGGGACATGTTCCCATGTAACCTTTCCCTAAAGCCAAACAACATAAAGATAGAGAAAGAATTTTATACATTAGGGTCAATAGCTTAGCTATATAAAAAGAAGTGCTAGACTGATATGAGGCATGTAGGCTAGTATTCATTGCAATAATTCCCCTAATCCACAATGATATTTCCAACTAGTATAAGGCAATGATATTTTCAACTAATATAAAGCAATTTAATATATTTTCACAATGGTTTGAGTTGGAAGTCTCCTTATCTACCAGTTATTAATTTAAAATATAAGATCTAGGTTACAACATTGAAGAATAAAATTAAGAGAGAAAGAGATTATTCTAATTGTTTTCTTCTAAAATTTGACATAAGAGAGAAAGAGAGAGATACATAATCTACTTGGATGACAAAACAAATAATCCCTCTCTTTGCACCTTCTTCTTGCTACCCAATCTTCAATTCCTATAGAACCTACTAACATTTCCCTTCTTCCAAACCTTTTATTTATAGATTTTTTTTTTCTAATATTATTAATTAAAATTGTTAAATTGAAGAATTGTTCAAACTAATCACTCCTTTTAATTGGTAGAGGGAAATAAAATTTAAATTTATTAATAGTAAGTTAATTTTTGAGACAAAAGAGAGTTATCTCCCTCCTTTGTCTCCTAACCAGCTGGGAGAAAATAGTGGTACTCAAAATTCCTTAGCAAGCAATGACATCATCTGCAACCAAATTACACAGTAGTGATGCCTTATCTTCTCTATTTTTATCTTTACCTACGAGACTCTTCTGTTTCCATTCTGCCAATGCTGTCAAGATCATTACAGTGTATTCGACCTTGACCTGTGCCAGACTGAACCACACATTACCTTGCAATACTTAACATTGAAAAAGATGCAATCTTAACCAAAATGAGAAACCAAAACAGAGCTATTAAACCATCATGATGGAAACCATATCCACAAAGAAAAACATCAAAATGGGAAATTAAAAAAATGGGTATGTAATAAGGATTGCTGAACACTTGCCTTGTCCTTGGTGCCAGCACTCTCACATCTCTTTTTAACCTGCCTGTAGAATCAGAGCTGGATTTTCTCTTACGCTGTCCTTTCACTGGTGTCGATTTCTCTTTATGCCTCTCCATAGCTAGGCTTAGATGCCTCCAAACTGCTGGAAAGGAAAGGCAGAGACAATAAAAACATAAACAAAGTAGAATAATTGCTACAGCAATACCAACACTTTGTTTTATTCATTCAACTTGACTTCCATCGGTTTCAAATGATAATGCTCATGCAAAATTATTTATGCAATTTATGACAGTAGTTCCATTTCATGCAATTTAACACAGTAGTTTCATTCTCAAGTGTTTTTTTTTCACATGGGAACATTCCAATTATTTAAACTGCTTAAATTTAAGCAGAAAACATGCTTAAGCAGCTGCATGGAGATGGAGGTTATTAATACAATCTATAATAATATAACTTAATATAAGATTACTAATAAAAAAAATAGCAGCGTGGGTATGAAGAAAATGGCAGAATAGTCTAAATGAATGCAGCCCAATCCTCGCAGTGTAACGGTTCTGACATTATTCCCTCTGCTCTCTCATTTAGTATCGACCCTTGCATGTAATGCCTTTGGGTCTCTGTATTTCAACTCCAGATCTTTATTTTAGAACGGAGCATTTCACCGCGCCATGGCATGATTTCATGCAATTCTTGATTCCTGACATTATGTTATAATTTTTTTTAATATGATTTTTAATTTTGTTATTTAAAACTTATTTAATTAATTAATTTTTTTTTTCTAATAATAAAAATATGCAATTTAATTTAAAGATTATTTATATATTTTATTAACAATTTTTTAAATATTTTTTTAAGTTACATATAAAAATAACAATATTATATTATTATTAAAATATATAAATATAAATAATGCAATTTATTATAAAAAGTTTTATTTTTCTAATCGATTATTTTGAATAATTTAACTTTCATTACATTCTAGACATAAAGCATAATTATTAATTAGATCATAATGCAGAGCCCTAATGTAACCATAATAATACAACGCAATCATATCATACACAACACAAGATGGATACAACTATGTGAATGTGTGTGTGGTTAGGTTTCTATTATAACAATCATTTATCAAGTGGCTAGGATACTTCTCCCTCAGTCATGCTCTCCCTTCAACATGTTATGCACTCATCCACACTCAAATTTATGTCAATAGATTAGTCCATAAAACCATCGCTAAAGCATGTGCGCATAATATCTCATCTCTATTCAAAATTTGATTTTAAGCATTTAAAAATAACATCTAATTTTAAAACACATTTATCCATAATCAAATAATCAGTAGATAATCAACCAATAGTCTCAACTAGTTCTGATTATTAATTAAACAAAAATGAAATGTGACACTTTTGATGATAATTCAGCTCTTAGGGATGCCTTTCAGAATTATATATTACCTCAAGCAAAGGTGGATGAAAAGCTTTGGAGTAATTCAAATTCATACAATTCAGAAGTCTAGGAGGGTCTTCCTGCAATGAGCCTACTGAACTACCTTCCTCGAGTGAACAAATGTTGTCGTCACCAGTGAACAAGTTCGATGAAAGTAAAGATAGTATGTTTTTTTTCTGTTTCAGATGGCTTGTCTGATATAGGAATGAGCTTGCTGAACTACCTTCCTCGATTGAACAAATGTTGTGGTCACCAGTGAACAAGTTTGATGAAAGTAAAGATAGTATGATTTTTTTTCTGTTTCAGAGATGGCTTGACTGATATAGGAATGAGAGTGAATAATCTTATGAGGCATCAAGGTAAAGACTTTTGAATGTTGGAATATTAAGATTTGCAATAATATAAAGTTACTTGTTTGAACTGTTGGAATATTAAGATTTACTTTAATATAAAGTGGCTTTATTAATGTAAACCTTAATATTCTAACAATTTTTTTGGGGAGTCTAGGATCCATCATGCCAACTCTTTCCGTTTTCTCTTATGATTTAACCTCTTTGAGTCTGCTTGGTCCTCCCTTATAGGAAAGTTCTCCATTATAGGACACTATGTCCTCCACTATGGGACGCAATATCCACCATTATCGGTCGCAATGACCAACCATTATCAGTCGCAATGTGAAACAACCCCTGTCAGACAAGCCTTCTGAAAGAGAAAAAATAATCTTTACTTTCATTAAACTTGTTCACTGGTGACCACAACCTTTGTTCTGGTCGATTCGTGATTGAGTTTCCTTTACCAGCCCTTTTGAAGGATTGGAATTCTCAGACACATCGTTTTCCAATTGCTCGTGAAAACCTGGAGGTTCACAATATCTGAGTAGCTAGTAGCACAAATTTGAATGTGAACAAAACAGAAAAAACAGAGATGTGACTTATCACAGCTAAATTGTTTTTTTTAGGGGCACAGATTTCGCTACAACCTCGTATTTCCACTCTTTTCTTATCTTTTAATTCCATTTCTATTTGATCGTTATCAGAGCATAAAACGGCCGATCTACAGAGAAAAACTCCTCTATTTGTTTTTAACTGAAATTGGACGGCCAAAATATAGTAACTTTTTTTTCAAAAACGGCAAAAGAACTGCCCCGCATGAACAGCATACAGTGACTCCATTAATTATGGACTTATAATGGTTGATTATTAATTCTCTCTCCCTTGAAGAAAATATGTACAATTTAACTAAAATGTTGCCAATGGAGCATTTACCTGTCCTAATAATGAGTGTCTTCAGTGCTAATTTTATCAGAAAAATGATGTCTGTGCAAATGAAAATGCTCCTTCACACGCGTACTTTTACTCTCCAAGACGTTTATTTCAGACTTCACATAGTGATTGGAGCACTCGAATTAGAACTAGTATCACAAATTTTTAATAGAACTGGCCATACCTTACCTATCTCCTCTTTGAGTGTTAACATTTGATGAGCAATCTGCTTATGTGTGTAATGTTGAAATTTGTTAGTTTTGGGTCTATTCTGAGTGAATGTTTTAAAATGATTATATAGTGATATGTAGTGTATTTTATTTGTTAATTTTGTCTTTTTAATTGATTCTTATTTATTATTTTTATATATCAAATTTTATCTCTGTTTATTCTTACATGTGTGTTTTATTATTAATCTATATTTCTATGAGTTTGATGTTTGGATTGAGGTATGAAAATCTTTTATTTTGGATTTGTAATAAATCAAATAGCATAAAAAACAAGTTATATTACAAATATTTGATATTACTTGAGACTAATAACGTATTTTGAAAAGGAAAAGTTTCTAAAGTTTCTAAAAAGAACACAAATCACAATATGATGATAAACCAAACACAAGCTCCTATATATACATTGTTTATTTCTTGGATGATACTTAATCCAACTCAAATACTTAGGTAGTTATGATGACCTAAATATCTAAATAAGAATACAATAGCGATTGTATAACTTAATTAAGAGTTACGGTAGCCAAAAGTTGACTATTTGTAACCCTACACACACTATAGGATTAAGGGCGTACAATACCCCTTCTCTTTTGAGATGCATTGTCCGCAATGCTAAATCAATTGTTCATGCTTCTATATAAAAATTTTAACTTCCTATGTAGCATTTTCAACTAGCAAATTCTTCTATTAAATGAGATACTTGATGATTCTCCTAGTCCTCAACTTCTTTATGTAACTGGAGGATTGACTTTGGATCTAGAAGATGATTTTTTCCTTCTTCATGTCTAGCTCTAGTAATATTGTTTGTAGGGATCTACTAACCAATTCCCTTCTTTAAATAAGAAAGATGGAAAGCTAGATGTATCTTTGTTGTTAGTAATGCAAGCTTGTAGGATTCATTGTCTATCTTCTATATAATTTGGTTGGACCATAATATTTTGTTGAAAACTTTCCATTCTTTATTAGTCACTTTAAGGATATTTTCTTATAAGGTTGCAATCTCACAACAACCCAATCACCTACTTCAAAACTCCTTACACTACAATTTTGGTCATCTTGTTGTTTCATTCTATTTTGTGCCATGGCTAATTCTCATTAAGTCTTGTAAGTATTTGATATTGATGATTCATGTAGTCTTCCACAAAGTTTAGACTCTTGGTGTCATCTTTAATGATGATGTGATGTATGGGCTCAAATGATATACATATAATGCCAAAAAAGGGGATAATTTTGATGAATTATAGAATGATATGTTACGCCACCACTCTATTAGTGAAAACCAATCCACTCATTGAGGTCGTTTATCTAAGATTAAACAACATAGATACCCTTTCAATCACTTATTGATGACCTAAATTTTCCCATCAAAGTGAGGATGGTATGAAGAGTTGCAAGCTAATTGAGTCCTCAAACATGATAATAAATATGTTTAAAAGTTGTTAGTAAAGATAGGATCACGATCACTACCAATAACCATTGGCTATCTTGGGACTCAAATCACATTATCTTTTTGCTTGAGTCTTGTTGATGGCCAAATTAACACATGCAACATAGGCATAAATACTATCTCTAACCTCTCTTGAAAAGATAATTGACCGTGGGATCAATTACCTTTCAATGTCCTAGGAGTTGGGTCACAATTATGTTGTCCTAAAAGTAGTCTATATAGTTGTAATGTTAAAGGGGCATGTTGGTATTCTACCAAAAATTGATGTATTTATTGTTTAATCTTATCTAACAATGATTCAAATAAATATCAAAATATAAATATAATCATGTAAGAGAGATAGAATGCATATTAATCAAGTTAACAAGATTCGTTATCATTCAAAGAAACATTTATGAAAACTATAGAATTTAAACAAATTTGTATTAAACACAATTATATGTACTCATAGTGCTAGATTTAAGGGGTATGTTTCATTCCATTTATATTGCAATTAGAACCCATTACAAATCAATTTACTTCATTGAAGAATTATAAACCAAAGATAACAAAATAAATACCATTCAAATGTGAGAGCACAATCCAAAGACAATAAAATCTAGCTGATTTTATTGAATTTATAAATCAACAACATTATATATCCAACAAAACTTCACTGGAGTTCAAAAGTCCAAGATTATTCTAACTAATTCTTCCTAAAGACTAATAATGAAATGTAGTAAAACAAAAAATTCTATATAAAACCTATTCTATTGGACCACAAGTCTGAACTTCAGCTTCTAGGCCCTAAGAATGAGATAATTCACAATAAATAGACCAAAAGAATAATGTTCCCTCCAAAAGAGAGACATGAATCACATGCAATATGCCTAAGCTGCATATCTACAAATAAAGGAAGATCCAAAACTGAACTTCAATTGTTTAGCATAAAGCCAATATTCTGGGAAATGGATGCTAGTTCACCACTATGATCACCAGTTAACTTCAATTCCAAAACTATGCCCCCCATTTCAAGAGACAAGTGACCAAAACATTTAGCTCATTTGACCAATAAAAAAAGAATATTCTCTTTCAAAAATATTCAATTTTTTTTCTACTACTTATACTCCTCAAATTTTTCTAACACCTGAGTAAATATTTCCATATCGAGGCCATCCACCCACTCTAGTTTGAATTTAGATTTCTCAAAACTAGTGGAAGTTGCAATTATACATCTCTCTAACTTCTATATATCATTTTTGACCCACCTAACATCATATTTGGTGTTCATCAACTTATCCAAAATAGTCTCTTCTTTGCCATTTTTAGAATTAATTTTTTTTGCCAATTTTTCTTTCCATGTATCTTTAGTTACCTGGAGAGTGTCTATCCTATGAGTATTGGGTAGTAGGAGATCAAGGCTAATGATGGTGACAATGAAAATATCAAAATAAGAATAAACTTGATATAACTCTTTATGTAGATTAAGCAAAATTATTCTATGTTTCGCAATGAGTTCCATTCTTAAAGATATAGTGTTAATACATTTACTAACAAAATTGATATCTTCATCCCCCAAAATTTTAGATATAGTATTAATACATTTAATAAGGGATGGAGGGAGATGTAGATATGGAGGGAGCGAGAGGCATAGGAAGTAGGAATTAAAGAAGTGATGACGTAGAGAGGGGAGGGATAGAGAAGAGGAGAGAGAGGATAACAAAGTGAAAGAGATGGCTAAGGAGGGATAGAGAGGTTAGAAAGAAGTGACTTAGACTAATAGAGAGGGGAGAGATAAAGAGGTGAGAGGAGAGAGAGAGAGATAAAAGGAAATGAGAGATGTTCACAAAGAGGGAAATAAGTGTAAGGAGGGAAATAACTAGAGAGCTTAGAGAGATATAGAAGTGAGAGACCTACAACCTAGGGAGAGAGAGGTGAGAGACATAGGGTGAGAGATAAAGGGGGGAGAGGGGTGCGTAATGAGACAAGGAGTGAAAGGTAGATATGGATAAGGAGGGATGGAGAGGAAAA
>VDFB02248647.1:0-12662 GCA_007258455.2 Sequoia sempervirens | reverse complement strand
ATACATATGTATGTATGTATGTATGTATGTATATGTTTGTGTTAATATGTATGTATGTGTTTATATATGTATGGTGTGTATATATATATGTATATACAAATATATATGCACACACACATACATACATACATTACATACATACATACATACATGTATATATATATATATACATACTGTGGTTGAGCCCATTGACAATAAATCAAGACAAGGCAATAATGAACATTAAACATCCTTGCAAGAACAAAAGGAATTGACAAAAATAAGCAACAACAAAGCACTATGAGTTGATGAAATGAGTTTGATAGATTCAAATGTAGATGACATGTATATGTGAAGAGAAAATTTTTGTTGCATTTGTAATATTGGGTGGCACAAAAGTTGACCTTTAATGAATATTGATGTTAAGCCTTTAATTGAACAACAGGGTGTGACTCATAGAAACATTCAAGAAGAGGGGGGAATAGACATTAAGGTGTCAAATGTAGAGAGCAAGAAACAATAGGCAAGGAGTCATAAAATGCAGAGATGTAAAAAAGTATAAAATGACACTATAAAGGATAGAGCAACTTACAAGCACTTTCTCCTTCACTTCAAGCACAATAGACATAAATCCTATGAATAGATACAGGTTCCATTTCCATCAAACAATGCAACCAAATGAATAAATAATGCAGGAATTAATTCCTACTATTTTCTATTTTTGAGTGTGTTTATGTGTTAACCTCGCTTGCTGAGTTAAAGAATTGCCTGCATTTTGTGTGTTAACCTCTATTACTATATTGTTGAGTTCAAGGCTTAACATTGTAATTTATTAACGTCAATTTTTGTGGCAGTGATGACTAGGAATACAAGTAGCAAGTTGCACTTCAATCCATTCTATTGGAGGTTCCAGGTGATGGTCTAACATCTCCTAAAGGATAACTACTCCTTATAATCAGAGACCCTAGGTCAATGGCCAACGAACAGGAGATGACCAATTGGAAAGCCTCTCCTCTACACTTTAGGCTCTACAGGACCAAGGTGGGTATCCCTATACATTAATGTATATCATCACACTACAATAGTGGAAGGCCTCCAATGGGATAAATCATCTACACAACTTTTTCTATTAACAATGGCTTGTGGTAGTATGGAAAGGGCAACATGAAAGTAAATCTAAACTAAGAAAGAAAGAAATGTTTTGAATTGAAAGTTTTTTATTTTTCCCTAGCTTCATACTTTGTGAATCTTCTTTACCAGTTCCTAATCCACACAAAGTCAGGAATGAAATAAACTCCTACAATGGACCAACCGTGGCTTCTCATAACCCTACTACCTTGTAGCAGGAAACCAACAAAAGGATGATCAACATGTTACTTAGTTATCCACACTACACTACAATACCCTCATTATCTCTATGCAAGCAATTACACCACTCCTTGAATGATAGGAAAACATAAACATAACTCAAACAACAAATGTGTTTGAAGCATCAACACAACCCTTGATTATATTTATTCAAAAGATAATGCATATAATATTTGGAGAAGATACAAATTGACGTATATAATGAAGTAGAATACAAATTTTGTATGGCAGTCATCTATTGTTATTATACAACATAGCTAATTACATTCCCTATCTATGTCCAACAGAATTACCCTATTCAACTTGACTCAATGAAAAGAATTACAGAAAGCATAGAAACAAAATATGGTATGGAAAACACTACACTAGACCACTCAGGTTGGAGAGTAGAAGTACAAACAACACAAAAACAATAATACTCTCCTTATAGTGTAGGCATAACTTAGATTTCAAATTCAAACCCTAACCCTAACTCAATTAGAGTTACAAAAAGGATTAAATTTGATCATATTACAAACAAGAATTCCCCCCAAAAATGAAGCAACAACTAGCCATAAAGACCTCTAACACCTCGAGCACACTCTAGCATTGATGGCATTCTGAAATAGGCATGGTGCTCCCAAGAAATCTATGATCAAAATTAGGAAGAACATACTTGACAAAGACCAAAACCACTACAACACTCTAGGAAATAAATGGCATCGCTCAACAATCACTTCAACCTTGGAAGAAGCACAAGAATAGAATCTAAAGCCATCTAGACTCAATTTGGTAGTTGAGAAATGAATATTCTGTTACTACGCAGTCAATACTCATGAACAGTAGTAGCTAACCATTCAGAAAATCACATTTTGAATTGTAGCCTTGATTTGTCTTAATCACACCAAGATCCAACACCTATCGCTCACTGCCCATAACTTTGAAACCCAACCATCAAATTTAAAACCTTTAAATTTAGGCCACAATAATCATCATCAGAATACTCACGACTCACAACAACAATGTGATTCATCAAATCACTCAATCGCAACGCCACCGCCATCCTTCATCATCGCCCACCATCATCACCTCCTCCCTACCGGTCTCCACCATCTCATCAACAATCAACATGCATCCATCGTGATTAATTCCATTGCTCTCCACAACTCTACTCTAGACCAAGGCTTTATGATCCACCTCAAAAACTCAGCAGAACCGATGAGCACCATTGGACCATCATGATCAAAATCGCTGATCCTTGCCACCCATCATATGGCAGGACATCAACATTCCACTACTAAATTTGCTGCCTCTATATATCCCACTGTGAGACACATGTCACCACCGCTTAACCCCGCGAATATTTTAAAACACTATTTTATTCATGGGTAAGGGAACATCCAACATCCAAGGTATCTACTTTATCATCTATTGTTCGTCAAGGGCCCATTTGCATTCAAAGGGCTTACGCATTAAGTCATGACTTAAGCAATGCCTTTAGGACATAAGCACTTAGGGGGAAAATACTTTGGCCCACTTACTTCTTAGGAAAAGATCAACATCGTTCGGCGTCAACTAAAGACATAGAAGGGTTGATGAACACGCTAACAACCACATACATGAGTTATAACTTGGATGAGGAAACATTAATAATAATAATGGAGATCACTGATTGTCGCAAAATTCTTAACTTTAGAACTCAATGTTAGAGGTTGCAAAGTTAGGAAAACCAATGACTTGTCGATAACAAAGAGATCGCCAAGTTGGGAAGTTTTAAAACTTCAAAACCCCATGACATAGGTTAAGAAAACTTGAAAACTCGTGACTTAGGGAAAGATTAAATATTTGAAGGGGTCTAGGAAAATGGTGAGCCAATGACATAAGTCATAACTTAAAGGATCAAGCCTAAGTAGGCACAAGATGCCAACACAAAGTTTAGAAAAAAAGTGCACACTAAGGGTTTAGGGTTTTAGGATATAAGGGTTTAAGCCCTTCATGTGATTTTTGAACCCTAAATAGATAAAATGGAGGAAAAATAGAGGCACAAGGGGTAAAAATTATGGAAATGCCATGGATCTTACAAGTACCACCGGTGGCTCCAGTTGTGGACATTTTCTTGACAAAGAAAAGTGAGAATTTAGACCTTTGGAGAAGCAGACCATACCAACCATTGGGAAACAAAGTTAACCCAATATAGAACACCTCATCTGATAGCCCCAAGCCACCAAATGAAAAATGAGAGTTAACATTTACCCCTATCAAACACTAAGCTGCTAAAGGAGCTGATATCCCTTAACTGGTAATTATTTTTGTTGTGCACCATAGTAGCACAAGTAGCCTCTTTCCTACAACAAAAAATGTGTGATTACCCTTGAACAAGTGAAAAATTGCTCCATGTTTTGCTTTGTTGTTACATGGTAACCAAATGATATAGGCCACCTCACTGCTACCCATTGCATTTTATGATTCTTTACTTGGTGAAAAAAACCGAGAACTTTGATCAACACCATAAAACACCTTTGTCTCTTCACACCTACTTAGCACTTCACATGAATCAAGGCCAAAAGAATAATTCTGAAACTCACATGGAATAGAAAAATGTGTCATATCATCATGTTGAAATGCAAAGGGAAACTCATCCTTAGACAATTCAAACTAAAAAATTTGAAGATCAAGTACACAAGGGACATGAGCAACCAAAAAATCACCACCTTGTTGTTGCTCAACAGAACTGCAAGCAACATGCTTGAAGTCATCAATGTTGATGCAGACCTCATCAACACATCCATTCAAATTATGAGGTATTTTTTGTGAAGAGCTATACTATTCATATTGCCTCTCTTTTTCACCCTCTTTGTAATCTACTGAGGTAAATGTGTCACAAAAATTTGGACTATAACACACATCTATAGAACTTTCCTCAACAACATTGATTTGCCATGAAAAATTTGAAGTCCACTACTCATGAAGAAGACTATAAGTTACACCCCATGAAAAAAAATCTTCATTTGCATCCATATGATACATGGAACCATACTCAGTTACAAACTCATCATAAATAACATCATTAGATACAACAACATTTTCATTTTCACCTACAGCTGCATCTATGCTATCCTCATGCACAAACTTAGTGGAAAATTCAAAGCTAGGACAAGGGAAAAATAAGGCGAGAAATCAAACAAAGTGTAATCCCTTGTTCATCACCCATAGTAGACACGCCTTCTTCTTCCCTGTTGCTACATAAACTAGCATAATCATATCCCACACTTCCAAACTGGAAATAATCATTAGACTCATCATTTTTGCTCTCTTCCAATTGAAAGTCACCACAAAAACTGTCACACTCATGTGATATAGAGAGAAACATTTCTATCTCTATTGTTTCAACATCAACAAGAGGTACAGCTGCAAAAAATTCTTCTATGGGCTGCTCAAAAGAAGAATCTTTACCACTACAAGACGCATCATTGTTCTTTTCTATACCAGCTAGACACCTAGAGTAAGTACCATCACATAGTCTAGATAGGAAGCAATCTCCATGGCTCTCTATCATCTTATCCATCAATGAAATCCAACCATCAATGTCTCCAAATCCTAAAGGATTCCATTGTTGTGGCATTGTACTCATACTTGACACAAGTATTTCAAAAAATAAATCAATACATGCTGATTCATCTAGTCTTTCTAGTTCTGGTACAACAAACCAACATTCCATGAACCTATCATGAAAATTAGATGGAGATTCATTCCCATATATTTCTATATTCCATAATACATCTAGAGGTGAGAAATTTTCAACCTTGGATTCATATTCTTCTTCATTTTCTTGATTGTGCAAAGGACTACCATCAGATAGATGACTTCTATTCACCTCACCAAATTGATCAGTGAATATTAATTTAAACTCATGCCATGAACAAATAGAATGCAAAGGAGGATTAACAAACCCATCTTTAGCATCATCTTCTAAAGTTCTTACAAATAATTTCATGACAATGTCCTCTTCTTCTATCTAACTTTCTATCAACAACTCAGCAAAATCTTGTCAATGTCTTGATCCTAATTCTTCTAAATTGCCTCTAAGTAGGCAAAAATTTCTTTACTTCCCATGGAACAAAATGTGGATAACCATGGATTTTATAGCAATCTATAGGGTTATATATCAAGGTTTTCTTTGGGGATATGATCATGGTTCATACATGAAAAAATAGCTAGTAGAGGGGGAACCCATTTGATGATACATTTTAAATCTTAACCCTCTATAACTAGCTACAAAATATCCAACTTCTCTTTTTCCTTTTGAACTAGTACCTTAAAGCACTGAATAAGGGACAATATTTACTAGAACTTTTTGTATACCTTCATACAAAATGCTACAATAGGAAAATACCTGAAAACTCTTGCAACCAACTCTTCTGATGATGTGGAATATTTTGTAAACTCACCACCTCTTTGAAAGAGGAAAAGACCTTCAAGCAGTAGAGAGCTCCTTCCAAGATCAATATATTTCTGATTTCTCTCTGCCAACAAAGCACCAAACTTCAAGAACACACAAAAAACATTGCAACAATCTCCTTCTTCAAGTATGTAGGTCCCTTTGCAAATCTCCATCTTCCTCAATGAGGCAAAGCATATTTGCAGTTACTCACCTAGAGTTTACACACTTATCTTTATCTTCCTCAAAGCATGTGGTTCACAAAGAGGTAGAGCATATATTCAGTTGCTCACCCAAATATTTCTTATTTTTATCCCCAGTGGACAATGAATTTTTTATGGAAAGATAGTCTTCTACTAGATCTTATCAAGTTCTCCCTAGTAGAGTTTCCAATCTATTGGAGGTTAGATCTGATGGTCTAGAATCACCTAAAGGGTAGCTATTCCTT
The DNA here is from genome assembly GCA_007258455.2 of Sequoia sempervirens. Taxonomy (NCBI): domain Eukaryota; kingdom Viridiplantae; phylum Streptophyta; class Pinopsida; order Cupressales; family Cupressaceae; genus Sequoia; species Sequoia sempervirens. Next base: position 6,450 of record VDFB02248647.1, on the reverse strand, counting down.
ATACTCAGAGACCCTAGGCTAGTGGCCAATGAATAGGAGATGACTGATTGGCAAGCCTCTCCTCTACACTTTAGGCTCTATAGGACAAAGGTGGGTATCCCTATACATTAATGCAGATCATCATACTACATTGGTGGAAGGTATTCAATGGGATAAATAATATAGACAACCTTCACTATTAACAATTGCTCTTGGTAGTATGGAAAGGGAAACATGAAAGAAAATCTAAATTAAGAAAGCAAGAAATGTTTTGAATTGAAAGTTTTTTATTCTTCCCTAGCTTCATACTTTGTGAATCTCCTTGACTAGTGCCTAATCCACATAGATTTAGGAATGAAATAAATTCCTATAACAAACCAACCATGGCTTCTCATAACCCTACTACCTTGTAGCAAGAAATCAACAAAAGGACAATCAACATGTTACTTAGTTATCCACACTGCACTACAATACCCTCGTTATCTCTATGCAAGCAATTACATCACTCCTTGAATGATAAAAAACATAAACATAACTCAAACAACAAATGTTTTTGAAGCATCAACACAACCCTTGATTATATTAATTCAAAAGATAATGCATACAATATTTGGAGAACATACAAATTGACATATAATGAAGTAAAATACAAATGTTGTATGGTGGTCATCTTTTGTTATTATAAAGCATAGCTCATTACATTACTCTACCCATGTCCAAAGGACTTTACTCCTATTCAACTCCTGGACTCCAAAGAAAAGAATTAATTACATAAATCATAGAAACAAAATATGGTAGGAAAAAACTACACTAATTCACTCAAAGTTGTAGAAAGTAGAAGTATAAACAATACAAAAACAACAAAACTTTCCTTAGAGAAAAAGCATAACTAAATTTGAATTCAAACTCCCAACCTAACTCAATCGTGGAAGCCACAAAAGGATGAAATTTGATTAGATTTCAAACAACAAGAATTCCCCCCAAAAATGAAGCAACAACTAGCCATAAAGGGCTCTGACACCTCGAGCACACTCCAACATTGATGGTGTTCTAAAAGCAGGCATGTCCTACTCCTGAGAAATCTACAATTGGAATCAAGAAGAACATATCCTGAAAAAAGATACATTACCTCTGCAACACTTCAAGAAATAAATGGTGCTACTCAACAATCACTTCAAATTTCTTGGAAGAAGCTAAGAATGTGATCTAAAGTTGTCCGGAACTGACCGTAGCTAAGAACAAATATGGTATTACTATGTACCAATACCCGTGAAATATGAGAAGCTAAATCATTGAAAATCATTTTGAATTAGATATCGACAATAACTGTTTCAAGATCTAATGCCTATCACTTCATTGCCCATAACTTTAATGGAAAGCATCAAATTTAAAACTCTTAATTTGGGCTACACAATCATCACCATAAACATCATCAAATGACTCACAACAACGATGTGAGTCATCCAATCACTTAATCAGGAAACACCACCTGTCGGCCTTCATCATCATCCACCATCGTCACCCTCTTGCTAGGTCTCACCATCTTCATCAATAGTCAACATGCATCCACCGTGGATTAATCTCCATCACTCTCCACTAACTTCATGGAACCATGCCGAGATTCACCAAAAATTCAATGAAACTAATGAGCATCGTCAAATCATCATGATCAAAACCATTGATCCTTTGCCATCCATCATGGTGACATCACATTCCACTACTATATTTGCTGCCTCTGTAGGTCCCACCAAAGACACATATCACTAGCCTGCTAACCTCGTAAGATTTTGGAAAGCATTATTTTATTCACATGGGGTGCATGGGGAATGACCAAGATGCATCCAAGGCATTCACTTTATCATCCTCTATTCAATCAAGGGCCCACATGCACATTCAAAGGGTTAATACACACATGTGTATAAGTCATGAATTAAAAGGGTGCTGCCTTAGGACATAAGACTTAGGGGGGATGGAATATTTTGGCCCACAACTTAAGAAAATATCAAATATTTCAAATGGGGTGGCAACCAAAAAGACAAGGTAAAGGGGCTGGTAAACACATAATTGCCTAGACATGAGTTGTATCTTGGATGATAGACAACCACCGATAATAGGGAGATCACTAAGTCACCAAACATTTGAACTTTAGAACCTAATGTCAGAGGTTGCAAAGTTAGGAAAACCAACAACTTGTCGATAACAAAGATATTTCCAAGTTGATAAGTTTTGAAACTTTAAAACCCCATGACATAGGTTAAGAAAAATTGAAAACTTGTGACTTAGGGAAAGATTAAATATTTGAAGTGGCCATAGCTAGGAAAACAATGAGCCAATGACATAAAGTCATAACTTAAAGGATCAAGCCTAAGCAGGCGCAAGATGCCAACATGAATTTTAGAACAAAAGTGCATGCCAAGGGTTTAGGGTTTTAGGAGATAAGGGTTTAAGCCCTTATGTGATTTTTGAACCATAAACAAATAAAATGGAGGAAACACAAAGGCACAAGGGAAAAAATTTATGGAAATGGCTATGGATTTTTCAAGTACCATCACATTTGATGAAAATAAGAATTGTTCATATTTGAAATATTTCTTGTGTTTTAACTATCACTGGATATATGTGCAGATATAGATATATATATATATATATATAGATGCACACACACACACACAAAATGTATATAAATATATATAGATGCACACATACACACATATATAGAAATGTATATAAATACATAGTATGTATCTATATTCATATATACATATGTACATAAATACACACATATAAATGTATATGTACATACATATAAATAGATATACATATGTATGGATAAACACTTTTATATATACATATCCATATATACACATTCATATATATGAAAAAATATATACGTACCTAAATATTCTTATATCAGAAACAAAACATTATGAGTTGATGAAATGATTTTGATAGTTTTAAATGTAGCTGGCATGCATGTGTGCAATACTATAGCAAAATTATTTGCAGTGCGATCCCTGATGCATAGTTTCTACATGCATGTTTGAGGCAATAACATTACTTCTCCATCTATCTATATTTACATACATATATGTATATGTATATGTATATGTATGTATGTATAAATATCTATTTTATGTATATGTGTGTGTTATGCATTTTGTGTTTATTAGGGACTAATTTTCATTTACTTTCAATAGATTAATCTCCAATTGTGATTAACGGTTGATGGTGTTGAGTTTTGAGCCTACCAAGCCAAAGATTATTTGTATTGTTTGTTACAAGTTTATATGTATGAATGTATATATAACTATATTTTGTATACATATATATTTTTGTGTATGCATATATATATGTGTGTGTGTGTGTGGCCATATATATACATGTATATGTATGTATGTATTTACATATATGTATTCTCCATTCATACAAATGTTTGGAGAAAATATCTATGTGTATATGTGTACATATGTATACATATATGCAATTGTATTTAATACGACATGGTATATGTTTGTCGCCTTGTCTTTGAACTAGTTTTGAAACTATATACATAGATTAAGAAGATGAGATTGCTCAAGAATTTGCATCTATGACAATTTCTACTAATCAGGAGATAGAAATAGTGTTACAAATCCATAGTTTTTTTAGTAAGGCTACATACCTTTTTCAAATGCATGGATTTGGTAATAGATTACAATTCCACTTTGTTTCAGAAAATATTCTGTGATTTTAATATGATTCATATTTATTATGTGTTATTGGCATGTGCTTGTTAGATGATCTCTAATGAAGTTGATATGATCTATGTGAAATGTAGTAGAGACTCTTTCAACTTATATTTTAATCTTGGTTGGCTTTTGGCGAGTTGTTGGCAATTGTTGTTTAGCACTAGGTTGCTCTTATACCCGATTGCTATGCTATGGAATATATTTACATTGGTATGGATTTGGCCATTGGTGTTGCTTCTTCAAATGTTGGAAAATTGCATCTCAAAAAAGGTAGCTAGAATCACGAACATCAAAATCCTATTTGCTTTAAGTGATTTTTCAGCTCATTTGCTACATGTGTTGATTGGCTTATAGCAATAAGTTATTGCTTCTATTATTAAGGCACATATCAATCTTAATAGTAAATAAAATATATGTAAGAATGCATTCCAATTTCCAATTAGACATGTCAATTACTACCAACAATACAAAACATGTGCATGATGTCCATGGATCAAGAAATACAAAAAGCATTAGGTGTATCTTGAATAGGTAGACATGTTTCAATGACTATTTTTGTTTCATGGAAATACAATTAACTTGGAAACTATCCTCCAAATTCTCTTCTATTAAAATAATGCAACAAACTATAGGATAGATTTAGTAAAATTTTACTGACACGATTCTGATGCACAATTTTAATATGCAAGTCTCAATTATTTTATACCCAGACATTTTCCAATTATGTAGAACTAATTTTCATTTTCATTTAATAAATTATAGTGTAATTTTAATGCATGTGTGTAGAGTAATTATTACTTCCCTTCTTAATCATGACCAACACACTATCTTGTTCAATCTTTAACTCAACAAGAAAGACTAGGCCATTGATACAATGACACAAACAACTTGGTTCTTAATCATGGCTAGTAGAGAGATCAACATTAATAAAATATATTGTTAAGTCTTTAACTCAACAATAGATACTAACCCATAAAAGAAGTCAAGGATAGCGAAGAATAGACATTAGCACAAAAAAATGCAAGCTTAATTGCATTGTTTGTTCATTTGTTGAGCTTGTTTGATGAGGCTGAAATTTGTGTCTATTGAGAGCCTGGTTTACATCTATGGTGTTGGAAGCGACGAAGGTGACATTTGTAAGTTACTATATATTTTATACTTTGATTTTTGGGTTGTCTATTGATTTTTTTGAATTTTTTGATGAGGATGAAATTGCTTTCTTTTGGGAGGGTTTATGTCTAGCATTTCAGAATTGAAAAATGAGAATTTTTAAGTTCTTATATCTTTTACAGTGCCATTTTATAATTTTTTGCCTCTCTGCATTTTATGGGCTAATGTTTTTTGTTTTCACCCATGCATTGCAACTGCACTTGAATTTATGATGCTAAGTCTTTAATTGAGTAGAGGTTAAGCCATAAAATCTATTACAGGGACAAAGAAGTAAAACATAAAATGATGGTGTAAAAGATATAGCAACTTGCAAACACCTCCTTTTCCTATTTTAAATATTTCTACTCTTTGCTATTGTTGATTATTTTTATGGATTAATTCCTAAAATAAAATACCTAGAAAAACTATAGACATTAAACCTATTGAACTGGCAAAATTATGTAATCCGTTTTCAACAGATTACACAACCTTGATTTCAACCACAACTGTGTGAGATGTAATCTCTCCTCTTAGAAAGGGGAGGTGCCCTTCTTACTGCCTACAGAAGCTAAGTAAAACTAATTAAATATTCACAAAATGTACACTACAATTACAAGATGGGGGGTGTGTCACATTCATACTTCTCTCTTTTTTCAGAGAAGATGTTTTACAATGCTTCACAGTTGATAGTTCTGATTCAAAACAACTTTAAACTAAAAACAAGCAGTAATTCCAATATCTCTATCTTGTCAAAGCAAAGCTTAGAGATACCAAGGATGATAATAATAAACAATAAAATGAGAAAGAAAAGCTAATGAAGGCACAAAATCGTTATGTAGCTTTTCGTCGATGGATCCTTGAGATACGTAATGTTTGTCGTATTAGAAGCACAAAGTCTTCTTAGATACAACAATTCCACGAACAACATGAACAATTACAAGCACAAAGTCTTGTAGATTATTCAACAATAGTATTCAAACATAAACACAAATCCAAATAAAGAGTGTAACACAAAGTCTACATAGATTTATCCAAAGCCCTTAGATCTCACACACTAATCACCACCAATCTTAATCAAATTCAAAAGACGATTGATCCAACACAAAGTCTGGTATGCAACTTTCTTCTTTATTGATTAGATTCAGATTCACAAAGTTGAACACAAAGTTTCATACATTTGTTTCAAAACGAGCAGCACTTCGTTGCTAGAGATAAAAGATAAAGATTACAATAGAAATCCCTCCTATTTATAAAAGAGAGGGAAGAGTAAATCTAGGAAATTAGTTGAGCAAAATTAGGAAAGTTAGGTGAGCTAAAGTAGGAAAATCTCACCTAACTTTGACTTAGTCAAAAATGTTGTCCATCTTTTTGGGAAAACATCTCAGATTTTACATGCAATTACATTTGCTCAAAAGACATTTAAGATGTCAAAAACTATTTACAAAATGCGTAAAGGAAAGCATAAAAATATTCAACACTGGAGAAAAGAAGCCTTCATGTTTCCTTGTTTTGGGCACGAAAGTCTTCATATCTCTTTCTTGTCTCCAATACAAATGCATCATCTGGACCAACAATGTAATCCACAATGGTGTGA